>QYTT01090724.1:12360-57508 GCA_006980735.1 Dasypogon diadema
ACGCTCTTCCGATCTTTTTGAAGTGAATCTTACGCCTCTTCTCGACTCAACAGCCTGGCGAAGCATCTGAGGGATGCTTTTCATCAAAGCTCGAAATTTTTAATCAGATCACGGTAGTATTTTCACATTCCAAACATGACTTCACTTGCTTCATTAATTACCGATTTTATAAAATTCTCCCGATCTGCAGACTCTGTCCCCACACCCTGCAAAATGATCCATAGCTATGGTCTCTGTGTGCGCGCCCGCAAATTAGTTTTCCGAATCGGAGCAGCATAGAGCGAGCATCTCTCTTTGTGGGGCTATTTTTATCGCGCTCATGACTGCTGGCACTGGTCGACCAAACGCATCACTTGGAAATATTTTCGCCGAGGTGACCAGGTATTTAAAAGACCATTAACAGTCGAGGACTCCGCCATAATCTACAAGGCGCGATTGGCGCTCAGCGGGGCAACAAAGCCACCTGAAAATGGGGAAAATCGCGAAAACTATCGAAATGGCAACGTTGGAGCTGGGAAACCGAGGACGGCGGTGAGCCCGCTTTAACAATTCTCTAGCAAAGCGCGAAAAGTTATCAAAGCAGCCGAGGCAGGGCTATCGCTGTTGCTTGTGGAAAAGTCACGTTGCACTTATCAGGTCCCAGTCAAAAGTTTTAAACTTTAGACTGTTACCGCTGCCTTCCGTGGAAAGCAAATCCAACATGTTTGTCACCGCCGAGCGCGACCTTTTGTTTTTGGTGTTTTCCCTGTCTTCCCTCCCGGCGACTTTTGCTTTGTTTGCTCAGCGTTTCAGTACGCCCCGCACGCCGGTGTGTTATGTTGGACATGGACTTGGCATGGCATGCTAACGCTGGGAAGAGATCTCTACACAAAAGTTGATAAGGAAGCTGTGACTGTGATAGCACTCTGTCGATTAAATAGAGCGTGCTTTTGGCCTCTTTATATCCACTGAGAAATTTTGGGGTTGCGTTTACTCAAGTACTTCCGTGTCAACTGCTTTCAATTTGGGCACTAAACCAGATTTTTGAGATGGTTGCGCTTTGGATTTGGAGTAGTAGAAGACAAAGTCTTGCAAACGAACGTATCGAAACGTAAACTGCAGCCTGAAATTTTTTCTAATTAACTCACCTAACTAAATTGAGACACGATGATGAAGTCCTCGAAGGCAAACTTTATCTCTGTCTGAGCTATGGAAAAGGTGGTAATTTGTTGGAGAAAGCTCAGGTGAATATGGTGAGTGCAGCAGAACTTTGTATCCTAATTGAGTCAGTTTTTGCGACGTGTGACCGTTCATTATCTTACAACGGAACAGGCTTATGCCTATTGATCAAAGTTGGCTGTTTTTGCCTCAATCGTGCATTATTTCCATTTCCGCAGAATAGGAATCAGCGGTAATTGTTTGCCCAGGTGGGAGAAAGCAGTAATGCACAATACCCTCACTATGGTCTACCATACAGACACCATGACCTTTCGTGGATGCATTTCGGTGCCTGCGCAGGAGATTGATCAGCATCAAACCCCGTTCTCTTTCGGTTATCGTAAAGGATTCATTTTTCTTCAAGGGTGATAATTCGACTCAAAAATGGATCCTTCTCTTGGTTCATGGGGTATCCATCCACATTTCCAACGTCTTCACCTTATGAATAGTTTCTAGGTGGAGACTTATTGTGGCTATGGATACATCAAACTTCTCTGCGAAGCACCGAACAGTTTTCCCTTAGGGTCATCTTCGAGCCCGTAGTTCCCAGTATTGCATTTAGCGAATCAACGGCGAATGGTTAGCTCATTACATGTACCCCTGTGTGCCTCACAAGTCTGTGGCGCAATAAATAACGTGGTGGCTTATGCCGACCACACACTACGGGCTTTTGCTGCATATTTACCTGATCGTTGCAAAATCGATCGTGGGCAAAATCTGTCGGTTAAGTCTTTAACGAAGGATTTCTAGCTAGTCTTGAAATTTTATCCGAATCTTTCAAGTCTGGAGCAAAAACCCGAAGTATGTGAGAGCTTCGTGCCTTGTTCCTTCAGTTTTGTCATTGGTTTCTATACCAACAAAAAGTCCGATCCATCTTTTTCATCGCGTAAAACTGAAAACAAAGTCTGTGTAGTGTGTGGACGGTATCGGGTAAATCTGAAAACTGCTCCGTCTTGAACGATGGGACAAATCTGAAGCAAAAGTCCGGAATGCGTGGTCTAAGGCCTTCAAAAGGTGGGTACTCCGCGAATTCACTGAAGGCAACAAGCTTCGGCGCATGGAAGTCGCCCTTTCTCTGCTTAATCATCAAAAAAAGGATCCACTTTTGCGTAGAACTTTCATCTGTGATGAAAAATGCATCCTTTACGATAACCGAAAAAGAACGGGGCAGTGACTGGATACTGATAAAACTCCTGCATAGGCACTGAAAGGATCTCCCCATCATGGTACCTGTATCGTGGACTAGTGGGGGTATTGTGTATTATTCTTTTTATTATTATATACCATCGATCAAAAGGAACTTATTTCGATTAATAAGTTCCACTTGTTTCGATGGTCCGACATCTTTTAACATGTTCAACCCGGCGCTATGTTAAAAAGGGAGCTTTCTCATGCTGTATTTAGTTTATCATGTAATTTTCTCTTAACCATGGATGGTTCACGTCGGGTTAACATCTCGAAATCGGACATTTGATAACCTAATATATTGAATTCAACCAAGAATTCGTTTTGACTTGGTTGGAACACGTAACGTGCTACCACCCCAGCTCTTTCAAGTATTGCCAAACCCTGTGACACAAAAAAAAATTACGGTGGTCAAGATAGAAAAAAATATATAAAAATCATCGAACCACCGCAATACCTTCAGATCAATTAAGAAAATACGACGCAAATCAGCATTCTGACAATATTCCACAGGCAACACCAAAGTTGCGCAACGTGCGGGAAGATAGCTCCGACTCCGAGACATACAATGATTCTTGAGAAAACTTTAATCAACTCATTCGAGTTATGTCACCGTTTTGCTTTGTTTGCAGCGATAATGGTCACTGCAGTGCGCGTTATTAGTGGTTGCGATCGCAGTCTTCGCCAAGCCAAATAACCTTTTGCTAATTGCTCCCCTGTTCCAGCGCTACTGAGCTTTGCTGATCTTAGCACCCACACATATATGGATAATACCACCCGGCCAACGCAGTAGACACTCAATTTATAAGATTTGATGAATATTTTATTACATATTGAGTTGCTGTAGGAGCAAAATATCAGTGGAAAAGAAATGATAATTTACGCACAGAGAGACCAAAGTTTTAAACAAATTTTACCATCTTACCTTGCAGTAACGGAAGACGATCGCCTTTTGGCCCATCCAGCCGACTCAGCTGCCAAACATGTATTTTCCTTATTATTCCATATCTGTACAATTTCCGTAGGCTGGCTTCTTTGTGTCCTTTCCCAGCAAAACTACTCCGAAAAGCAGTTTGAATTTGTTGCCTTCCTAATCGATGATTGGCAAGAAGTCCTATAGTCCGGCTCCATTAAATTCTATAGAATTTATAGTTCAGTACAAGTTCGACGTAATCACCCAACAAGACTTGTAATTACGGAAATCGCTCTGGCCCGCTGCTTAAAACCGCCATTTTAACACACCTGAACTTGGGACTGGGAAAAGTTCAGTGATGTAAGATCTTCTTCCATTTTGTATTTTCGCGTAGACGTCACTTTTCGATCAAAGTTCTGTGGAAGGATTTACACGGATACCTTTCAGTGAAGCGCAAATTCAAGTGCGAACCATATGAAGCTTGATTCGGTCCTGCATAACGACGCTGAATAGAGCTCTAACAGTGAAATTCTAAATTGCTTCTTTACCCCATTCTTACAATTTTCACATATTAACGAACTTTATTAAAGACCAAATTCGTTGCAAATTTCGCATTTCCCCCACGCTGTAAGACTTACTCTGACACATTATTTTGACCCCTTCGGTACGATGGACATCCGCCGCATAGTGTGTCCATCCTTGTGGCATGGGGGATTGTCATCTCAAACAAATGCGCATCTTCTTCAAAACCAGGGTGCAGCCAAACAAAAACGCCACCAAAGGAAATAGGAGCAAGTTCGTGGAACTTTATTCAATTACTGTCGAGTCGAAAGTGAAAAATCCCAGAAATCCCTAAAAAGCTGAGACGAAACTCAACGGGCTGGACACTACGAATTAGAATACGTCTTCTTGTCGACAACTTCCAAAACTTTTGCAAAGCATTAAATTTTTTCTGTTTTCGTACCTCCCTATGGAATAACGTGCTCAAATCGACGTTCGTGCTTTGCGCCCAGGACAACAGCAAACAGCCACTTAAATCCGTAAACATTGAAAAAACAGCTCGTCAGTTGCTACAATTTACGTCTGTATTTCTCGGAATAATACTGAGTTACATCGCATTTGCGGGCGGATCTAGTGTCGTGGGGGTGAATGTGGTCAAAATACAAAGGTCGTATTCACTAGAGCTACTCCTGCTGCTATGACTTTAACACAACTGCCATGTTCTGTATGGTTTGAAATGCCATTCTAAAAGTTTAGGTCTAAACTACATACGTAGACCTGCTAGGTGTGCATCCCGGAAGGGGTAGATCACTACGAAAATTTACATCACAATGGATTTGGAAATGCCTCGATTGCTCGTTAAGCTTAAGACCGCTTAACGCTACTTAATCTAGCCCTAACTTAGCTCGTTTAAAATCTAAAATCACTTGAAGAGTTCGCGTAGAAAACAGCACGGGAACAGAGGAAAAGAACTGAATCAAACGGCGGGCTGTGCTCTTTGCAGAAATTTATTGAGTATGACACTGTACCCTGGTCGCGTTTCCGCCCCGGAAGTCTTCATCGAAGTCGGCGTCGTAGAAATTACCGTTGTAAGAGCTAGATGATCTCGGTTCAAACTCAGTCATGTCCACCTCCTCGACTTGGGGTCCTGTTGGCATCACAAACGGGGCTCGTGGCGGCAGTACAGACTCCAATTTCTGCATTTGCTCGGGGGTAGCAAAATTGTTTGGGGGAAACTTAACACTAAAATCGATATACAAAACACCCTTCTGGGTGGGATTTCTGTAGTGTGGCATGCCCTCGTCGGGAATACCCTTAATATCACCCGGTTTGATCACCTGTCCCGGGGTGCTCTTCACCACTATGTCACGCCCGTCCAAGTGCTTGAATACGTATTCTACGCCGCACAATGCTTCAGTTAAACTTATTTCTACGTTTCTGATCACAAGATCCACGCCCCGCCGCTCGAACAGCTCGTGCTCCTCCTGCATTAGCACCACAACCAGGTCACCCCGTTCCCCGTTTACGTTCTGATTCCCCTCTGCAGAGAAACCCACTTTTTGCATGTGATGCATTCCCTTGTCTATGTGCACATCCACAGAATGTTTTTGCTCGAAAATCCGCTCACCTTTGCATTCCTGACACAAATCCTTATCTTTAACCAGAATACCCCGTCCACTGCATGTTTGACATGGGCGATTCACCTGCAAACACACAAATTAGGGTCAGCAGCTTGTCGCATCCAGGAACGTTGATTTACTTACTTGCTCTAGTACATGCATAGTTCTGTATTGGAAAACGTTCTCAGAACCTTTTCCATCGCAGTTGACGCACTTCGTAGTGCAGCCGGCTGCTCCGCCGCGACCCTCACAAGCGCTGCAAACTTGGGTTCTCGTAAACTCGACCGGAATGGATTTATTGCCATTGTAGAGGTCTTCTAGGGTCACATTCACCCTTACCTGGATATCGGGAACCGCGTCACGCCTCCTGACAAAGTCTCCAAATAGCGTTGTAAAAATGTCAGCCCCGCCGGAGTCGGCTCCCTCCTGCAGTCCGCTTATGCCGTAGCGGTCGTAAATTTGCCTCTTCTCAGGGTCGGAAAGCACTTCATATGCAAATGAGATTTCCTTGAACCTCTCGCCCTCTTCTGGATTTTTGTCAGGGTGGAACTCCTTTGCCAATTTTCGATAATTCTGTGGAGAGTTGAAGCAAATACATAAAAGGCAGGCAGACATTAAGCCCACGCGTGACAGCTCACCCTCTGCGGATTTTGAAATCAGCTTTAAAAAAAAACGCCATTTTGCGTCTCCAAGGCGTAGAAAATACAGAAAGAATCAATTATATAATTGAAAAGTAAGCATACTAAAGAACACGTCCCAAAAGCAGTTTAGCACCGATAAAACTAATAGAAATCAGCCAAGTACCGCTACTTGCCCCAGTAAATTAAACACCAACTGTGCTGTCACTCGCTTGTACAAAGAACAAATTTGAACGGACTTTACCTTTTTAATTTCTGCATCAGTAGCGTTGCGCCCGACTCCCAGCAGATCGTACAATTTGGTGTCTCCCATCGTGGCTTAAAACAAATCTGGCCAAAATTAAACAAATTCTCAATATACTGCGCGCACTGCGGCCTGCTGGAACAGAGGAAGCGACGAAGCAGACAAACGGAATGAGACGAAGGGGAACAGGTATGCCAACGTTGTTTTAGCTGCGTTATTTTGGCAACAGAGTACGGAGTTGTCATACAATAACTGGATTAACTCGGTAATTTTACCGACTTAAAAAGCTCTAGTTCCATCTGTTTGCGAAATTTTTTAATACAGATCGCAGTCTGTAACTGCAGACCTGTTTTGAGCGTAAGCGAACATGGTATGTGCGTTGCAATTCGCTACTTACTAGACAAGTCTTAAATGAATCTTCAAAGATTTTTGTCACTGTGTTTTTATCGGAATAAGTTTCTTCGTAAACTGAGTAACTGACACTTTCTAACTGTTATAAAAAGTTCAATACTTTGAATTGGAAAAGTACTTAATAGTTTCGGTAAATTTCGGTATGATTACAATCTGGTAGCACCAACACAATCCTATATTTGCGGAACACATGCAAACAAAGGGAGAACGCTATTGCTGGATGCAGTTTGCGCGGCTTCAGTTTATTTTAAAGGCTACGGTGAACTGGATTGCGTATTTGTTTGAGCGCGGTGCTGTTTAATTTGCGGTATAATCAACAGAGGTTTACCGGTTAAAAAGTAAAACATTGGAGGATTTGCCTACCAATATCTGTTGTGTGGTTCGAATAGCATCAGTTTGGGGCTCTTCCTATTTCGTCCTGTTTGAGTTCCGTTTATTTAATTTGAGGTAGGAGGATATAAAATGGACGGCGGGCAAGGAAGAGCACGTGGACGAGGAAGGGCATCTACTCAAAATATTCGTCCCGGTGGTCGTCGGCCGGGAGATACTGGCCCGCAGGGGCAGCAGGTGGGTCTATTTGTTTGACTATAGCTTTCCTATTTTTCAAGTAGTTCGGTATATCGTTTGTGATACGACATCTTAACTAGTAATACTCTGTTTTAAAATTGCGCATATTCTAGCCTCAACCTCAGTCTGCTTGGGGTAGACCTCAAGGTCAAACACCCTCAGCCGGTCCATCCCAACAAACGCAGGTTTCAAGACCTCTAAGTGGTCCTCGGCCAAGTGCTCCGGCTCCTCTTCAAGGACAAGGAAGGGCACATTTACATCGAAAGGCGTCGGAGGAAACATCTAGGGGTAAGTAATAGTTACGGCTGCAAGTTCTAATTTAAAATAATTATCTTGGTAAATAGCTGCAGTGACGACTGGAGATGGTGCCCGTGGTGCAATGCGAGGTAAAAGAGTCATTCACGATATAATAAAAACGAAGCCAGCAGCATGTGCCACGAAAAAAGGTCACACAGGACGAGAAGTTATTGTACAAGCCAATTATTTCCGATGCGTCAAGAAGCCTACTTGGTCCATATATCAGTATCGCGTTGATTTCTCTCCTGATATTGAGCTCTTGCGAGTTCGAAAGGGATTGATCAGGGAACATCAGGCGACTTTTGGGGGATATATATTTGATGGCACTGTGTTATACATAACACGCCGACTTGCAAATGACCCTTTAGAATTGGCTTCTAAAGATAGAAATGATGAAGTAGTTAAGATTACGGTACGGTTTGTTGGGGTCGTCGAAATGACGGACGGGCAATCTGTGCAGGTGCTGAATTTGATTTTGCGAGGTGCCATGGAAGGTCTTAAGTTGCAACTTGTTGGAAGGAATTTCTTTGACGCCGCTGCAAAGGTAAGTCAGTATAAATTTTCATAATTAATGCTATATATTGCTTTTAACGAGGAGGAATCCATTCTTTATTGTGATTAATAATGAACCGTGTCAGGTAAATTAAGTCCTAAAATCATGATTTAATCGAGCTGGCAGGTAAATCTGATCCATGTAAAAACTACCTGCAATCTATTACTCGGGTTAGATTGACCTTTTCGTAACTTGTTTTTCAATTCCTAACACAAACATCTCTCGATAAAACTACGTTCTTTTTTCCTGTGCGGAACTGGTTTTGTTTGTTTCGCTCTTGTCGTCATATACAACTGGAACTATTGGTAGTTACTTATCAATCGTTTTAAGATGTATATTTGTTTTAATTTTCAATTCCAAGATATTTTAGAAATACGTGATCGGCAGAAATCTCTATCATCGAATATTACTTATCCTAGGGGGCGGATTGCCGCGGTTTCGAAATTAGTTGAACCACTGGAACACTTTCAGTGCAGCCTGTTAATTATGTGCATAAACATGATAAACGAAAGAATGAATCTCATGAAATGAAGGCTTGAGATTGGTTTTAATTCGATTTGAATGATATGCATACCCCGGATCACCTTCAGATCAGTTTGTCTCGATTCGATGTAAGAAAAAGGCTGGATCGACTTCAAGTAAACTTCTTATATCCACGATTTAACTGTTGGACAGTTCGGTCTATTTAAAATAGCACCATGACTGTTCTGAATGCATTTTCCTCAAAGGCAGGTATTTTTTTTCCTAGTCATCAATTGAAATTTCGTTGGATTCATTATTAAAAGAGGTTATAAAGTTTTGAATTTCCTCTAACTCTCCGGCATATCTCTAATGTGGGAGGGAATAGATGGATTTTTAGTAATGCCTTGTACAGTGATAAATTGCCCGAGATCCAGAGAGAGATAGGTGGAGGTGTACTTTCTCCTCAGTTCAAACCATTGACACGGGTACTTATGATAGGCTCCCTCAATGTTATGAGGTATGAATGCTAGAGATGCATGTAGATTTGTTGGATATTTGAAAGAACAATAAATCCGATGATCGCCGAGTCTTCTCTAAGTCTGAAACAGGTTATAGCTTTTAGCTATTAACAGAAAAACACTGCAATTGAAGCACATTTAAACTCACGATCATGATGTCCCGAGATTCCTCCGAGACATAGTTTTCTGAAAAGTGTCTCCGCCATTTTCCCCATCTTATCTCGAACAAGTCGAACTTTGGAGACCTTGATGACTATCTTCTGAAGTCTACTGACTTTTCAGATCGTCTTCATTTTTGAGCAGAAGTCCCTCCACGACTCTCCTTTTCGTCGTCGCAGAGTTCTCTCCAGCTCTCCTTTTTTGCCTTGTAATTCTCCCACGTCTGCGGCTCTATTCTCCGCATGTGGTGGTTGAAGGCTCTTCTCATCCTTTTTTTCAGGCTCTCAAGTTCCTCGTTCCACCAGGGGGTGGGATCCTGATCGTCAACTGAAGTAAGAGGGAATGCTTCACGAAATGTGTCATTTACAGCCAATCTCCCCAAACTGAAAAGAAAAAGGCCAATATTTTATTTATATCGACTACAGTGGACAGTAAAATATCAAGCAATTAATTTTAAGAAAATTTTAAAATAATATTTTAAAGAAATAACCTTGATGCTCAAAACTATCTTAATTTTTTACATGAGGACTACTCAACATTTGCTCTTAGGGAAGCGCTACATTAATCAGTGGATTACTGGGTTTGAATGTAAACAGGACGCTGAAGTTGGTTAAGATTGATTTTGTGAAACAATGCAAATTTCAATGATGGTAAATTTTTGAAACATTTATTTTAACGATCCTAAACTATTGACACGAAAAGAGCCAGTCGACCCCAGTCCCAGACGATGGCTTTTTTCTTGTCAGTAATTTAGGATTGTTAAAATAAATGTTTCAAACATTTACCATCATTGAGAGAAAATTTCGCGAGCGGGGTTGTCTTTCTAGCGAAATTTTGTGCATGAGTGCAAAAAATGAACGGAAGCGCTAATGGAATATTGTGGTAGTAGTAAATCAACGGGGTTTATTGTACTTAAATTTTGCATTGATACAGCACCACTGCATTTTGGTTTCGTAATAATTTTTATTTCAGATTGTACAAATATATCACTGACTTTTTTTTATGTAGGTCTGTAGTGGGGCTTTCTCCTGATATAAATTAATTTCCTGATATAATTTGGTAAATTTTCGCTGCATTTCATTGCATAGTTAGCTTGTGAATTCAAAGTGTTATATGGTAGTAAAACAATTCTGCGAGACATAACATTGTACATCACGTTTACGAGCAAATGATCGCATTATTTCAAGATAACAGACAAAACACATCTAGCGAACCTAAACACTTTCTTATCTTGCATTTCGGGAAAAATAAACTGAATAGACCAATTGTCATTTATAAAAACCTTACTGTGGGGTTGTTCTTGTTGGCTCAAATTACTGAATATGCTGTTCAACCGCGTCTAGTGTATTTTCATTCAGGAAATCTTACGAATGTTGTTCGTGCAGATAAATATTATGTTATCAAGACGCACAGTTTCTTGAATTTTGGTTGGTTAGAAGTTATTTGGGTTTAAGAACAGCTGCCTAAAAAAAAATTGTATTCTTTTTTATCTCAACGAAAAATTTTCAAGAAAAATTGGAAAATGACTAAAGAAATAAAAATGGTTCTTACAGATTAATGATTTCTTAGCCCTCTTCATATTAAAGTTATTTATTTAAAGAAACTGTCAAAGCAGAATTTCTCCAATTCTTAGCAATGTAATGTTTTTGTCATAAAAACTCAACATATAATTGTATTTTCGAAAATTCTAAATTTACTTAAAAATGTTCGAATTTAAATTTTTTTCAGATTGATATGAGAGATTTCAGGCTTGAATTATGGCCAGGATATACTACCTCGATAAGGCAGCATGAACAAGATATATTACTATGCGCTGAAATTGCACATAAAGTCATGAGAACGGAAAGAATATATGATATTCTACAAAAATGTATTCAAGAATCCCGGAATTATCAAGATGCATTTAGACAAGAAGTGATTGGTGAGTATAATTTAAATAAATTAATATTATAGCTTTTGTTTTATAGTAAATTGCACAAAATGCATTTCTCCTTTAGTTACATTTAGTGATTTAGTTCAGAACGTTGTACGGCTAAGGGTAAGGGGTGAAACTGATTTCTTAGCACCACTTCTTATGACGATCAAGAAATTAATTTCATTGTTTGAGATGCATTCGATTTGCTAATTGCATCCTTTAAATTGTATTTTATTATCAGCAATAAACAACATATGATTAATGCCATAGTGTCGGAACCAATTTGGGAGATTTTCTTCAACAAATGTGAAAAAGGAATTCTTAAGGGGACCGGCCTACGAATTTTGATATTTTTCGGTCAAACATGGAACACTCAGTCATTAACAGCGATACCTATTTGAGAAATTTAGGTGGTACTGACCCAGTTGACATTTGTGGGGTACCAATTCTCACCATCACCACCACCACACACCACACACCATCCTCACCTTAAGTATTTTGCTGACTTAATTTTTATGAATATGCTGCACATCTTTTCGAAATTGATAGTATTAGAGACCCTTACCAGAATAGGCCCAAGAAGGTGAAAGTATAAATAACAATGATTAAAGAAAAGTATTACGGGTGACCCATTAGTAATGTCGTTTCTGCAGTCATATACTTTTTAGTTGTTTTTTTTAGGGTTGCTCTTACATTCAGTTCATTTCAATTTTGGCTGCTGAAGTGTACACACTTTCAGCTAAGATTTTTGAAAAAGTGTTAGATATCCTTTGCGAAATGAAAAATGGTAAACCTGAAAAAGGTCATATTAGTCTTTGTATGCTATGCGGACATAACGAAACTGCGACAACTGTGAATTGATATTCATAACTTATCAAAATTACTTGGAGATTCACAAGTGCCAACGATGGTTCAAGAGATTTCGTTCAGAAAAACATCCTGTTTTGATTAACAGAAAAGATGTTATCCTCCAACAAGGAAACACTCCAACAGGATTACTCGATATATCACACCTTGCCCCATCTAATTATCATCTTTTCAAATCCTTCAAGCACTTTTTTAGCTGAAAAGAAATGGAGAGGTCAAAAACGCAATTGTTGAGTTTTTTGAAACCAAAACTCTAGAATTTTTTAAGGCGGGATTTTCCATTCCAGATGAGAGGTCAGATAGAAAACTGTTGTGGGTTGTCTTCATAAGATGGACGAAATTATATTTGAATGGGAAATAATAGTAATATGTGTGTTATTCTTTATTTCCTTCACTCGTTTCCTGTTTCTGCTGTGAGCACTGCACACAAAACAAGAGCAAAATTTAAAAAACGACTGAAATTATGTTTTTAAATCACACATTTATTAAAATTATGTTTCCTTAAATAGCCTTTTTCTCCCGTAGTTAGAGTAGTTTATCGACAACTGTGCCTGTACTATAAAAGAGTCGATGTTCGAGGCTAATTTAAGTAAGGCTATCGTTTTATTTATCTTTTTAGGAATGATTGTTCTTACTGATTATAATAACAAGACCTATCGTGTTGATGATATTGATTTTAACCAATCTCCTTTGTCAACATTTAAAACTAGGGAAGGTGATGTTTCTTACAAGGACTACTATTCCAAGGTAAAACTTATTTACGTTTATATTTTAACGCTGCATTTATTGTATTTCAGAGATACAATCTTTCTATAAGAGATCCTAGACAACCACTTTTAGTTTCAAAATCAAGGGAGAGAGATTTGCGCGCGGGCCAGTCTGAATTTGTTATGCTTATTCCTGAGTTGTGTCGTGCAACTGGATTGAGCGATGCCATGCGAAACCACTTTCCGTAAGTATTAAGTATATTTCCTCAATCCTGTCGAGCTGATATTAGGGTTGCATTAAGGGCGTCCAAAGCAAAAGCTTTTTGACTGTTTTTCTGTATGGGGATGTATCTCTAATTGATGATTTCTCTATGCTACTACTTTTGAAAACTTTACTCTAACTTGGACTAAGAAAATCAATCAATCAGAAATAATTACAGTTTTCATTTTGAATTGATTTTCTCCTAAATTTATGTAGACATTTTTTTACTTATTATTACTTACTTATTTTTTCTAGAACTATGAAAGCTTTGGCAGAACATACGCGTTTAGCACCTGCAATGCGTATTGAACGTTTGAAGAATTTCAACAGACGTTTGTATAATACTAGATCTAGCATGGAACATCTTCAAGCCTGGCAACTGACACTTGACCAAAATCTTATTGAAATGACTGGCCGCATTCTTAATCAAGAGAATATTGTATTTGGAGGGCACAGAAGGTATGTAAGTTTTTATTTAAAGTAAGTTAGAATTAAATACTGGAATATTTATTTTTTTTTCGTAAACACCGAATATTCTGTTGGTTCTTGATAAATTATAATTCTTTAGGGTATATTAATGTTTGGAGCTCCTGCTTTCTTCCTTTGCCTAATTCTCCAGAATTATATGAAATAATTTTCGACTTGAAACGGAGCTTTTATTTTCAAGAAATTTAATGTCCGTTCAATCAAGTTTGTGCCTGTTTAGAATTGAAGTAATAAAAATTGGGATATTAAGGAATTTTTCCTCGTGCATATCGCATTAAATATGTCTCTGTAAAATGGGGTCAAGTTCTCCCAGTGAATTTCTAGCCGCTAAAAGTGTTGGGATCAAAAGTACGACCAAGATCTGTTATAAAATGTATCGACAATAAAAAGCCAAGTTGAAAGATAAATAATTAAACCCGAATGACTTGGAGTGGAGGTGATTTCACTGCTTTTTGGCAGCAGAGTACGGCGGATTCATGTTAAATTCATGGATTCCAACGTTCTCAGCTTTCATAACTCTGTTGCCCAAAGGAGCTTACCTGGCTTAAAGTAAAAAATTCGATTGAATGCTTAAATGCCAAAGTTTTTTCTCTTTGTATAGTATTCCGTGCATTCGTATTGTTTTAGACTAGGCATATAGGAACTCTATAGATTTTGGTTTTCTCCCCTCTACAGAGATGTTTTTGTTGGGATTTGACTTGTTTTTGGCTTTCATGTTTTTTCGGTTTTTTGGGTTTTTACTTTTTTGGGCTTTCATTTTTTGGAGTTTTACCTTTTTTGTGCTTTTCACTTTTTTTTTAATTAAAGATAAAGGGTATCCTGCCATGCTACATGCTGACTACTCTCAACCCTAATAGATATATTGATGTGAATTTTGATTGTCTTTTGGAGTGTTTGGCCATACTGTTTCCATGGGAAAGTCTGCATTCGGGAAGGTTATGGTTGTGTGGTTTCCGGGGCACTCCAGTGTAACCTTCAATAAGGTGGCTGACAGGGATGCAAGGGATGCGATTGTCGATGGCGCGGAGGGGCCATATAGCGACCTCCTAACAGAGGTCAGAGAGGGAATTAGAAATATGTAAGTGGAGGGATTACTATAGAAATCAGACGTGAGAGAGAGAGGGGGGGGGGAGGAGAGAGAGAGAGACAAGCTATCTCGAAATTTGCGATGAACCTTCGCCGCACTATAATGTTATGGAAAAAGGTAGGAGTACCGGGGACGCCAAAATCATTAATAGATTAAAATGTGCGGTAACATCTATGATAGATCCTATCTGTTCAAGATGGGTCTGGATAAGAACGATCGATGCCCCAGATGTAGTTCGGAGGAAAACGCGGCCCATTTGATTTTCAAGTGCAGTTTATAGTTTAACACGAACACCCCTTTAAAAGCTAATGCATTATTTTTGTACATAATTCTCTCACGAAATCTTTTATGCAAAGTATCTGCTCGGAAGCATAGCTGAAAAGAGAGGCAGAAAAATGAAACCTTTTCTCCTTTCCCCATCTTATCTCCCCTAAAAGGGCATCATCCTGCTTGAATCATATCCAATTGACTTTTGTTGCGTGCGTTTTCTCTTTTTTTATTTTTTATTTCGAATCTGGAGATTCAAAATGACGGGGTTTTTACTACAGGTCAACGGGAATATTCACGAAATGGCAGATTGATTTGGTATATACACAAAAAATAACCTTAAGGCCAACAACAACTGATGATGATGGAGTAAGAAATGATCCCGAAGTTTGTCAAGAAATCCGAAACTGTCCCAAAGGGGGTCGTCAAAATAAAAATAAGAGCCAAAAAGAAAAATGACTTCTTAAAGTGAAATCTAACATTAAAAATAAAGAGGATAAAAGATGAGAAAGCCGCAGATCGTGTCAAGGCAGGCTCCCTTAAACAGATACTTCGAGCAAGCAAAACGACCAAAAATTCCGTGTTTAAATGCCTTTGTCGCAAGAAAAGTGTGCCCGGCACACGGCAGTCAATCAGGTCACCGGTGACCACCCCCCCATTTAAAAGCTCTCTCAGGATAAATGCATTTAAACACGTAATTCTCTCACGAAAGCATTAATGCTAATTGCGACAGTCGAACGTGTGAAAAGACAAATTCAAAGAAATATATACGAAACTGGTGTTTCATCCGTCTTCACTTGCCGAAGTAAAATTCTGCAGTCGGGATTACTTTTAGATATTTTGTAAATGACTTTCCATCTTCAAAAACTTTTCTGCTTTCTGTGGAAGTTAAAATAAACGCAAATTAACTCCTCAATTATGTGTACAATAATTTAGTTTTCTACTAAATATGAAATCTTGGCAATATCGCTTCTCTAAATCGAATATCATTCATTTTCGTCTTTTGACAAAATATTTATCGTTTTAGAAATGCTCTTTGGCTTCTTTGTTTTCTCATCACCGTTAATCACCGTTTTGCAAAAAAGTAGAAAAATTTCCATGCATAAATTTTGATGTGTGCCTGCCTGGTCGATTGTAAGGATTCTTGAATTGTACAATATCCTCTTCTATGTGACCTTCATTTAATATTTTATTACTTTTAAGCGCGCTTATCAGTAAATGGATCCCGGTGATATTAATTTCTTGTTTATAAAGAGTACGTTGGAGGGATTGAGTTGCGAGGAAGCCGGGTGCAATAATAAAATAACGAGGGAAGTAATTAATGATACGTTTATTTTATTCTATCATTTATATTACTAAAAATTCTTTATAATCTTACAATTAACATTCATTCACATGTAATTTCCTCCTTTCTAGTTTGTCATTGATTTTGAAATTGGCCGAACTTAACTAAAGGACTTTACCGACCCCAAAAATTGTACATTTTCCATTTAGTGTATAGAAAGTAGTGATATTAGGTTTTTGTTAGCATGCTAAAAATTATTCATTCCTTTTCTCTCATCAGTTCTCTTTTGATAAATGTAAATATGTAATTTAGAGTTCCAGCGGGCGAACAAGCTGATTGGACTAAAGAATTCCGAAGCAATTCAATGTTTTTGAGTATTGCCCTGAATCGCTGGTTTGTAATTGCACCAAAACGAAGTCAACGCGAGGCATCAGAATTTGTGAAGGCAATCAAACAAGTTGCGAATGGAATGAGAATGACGATTGCAGAACCCAAATAGTATGCCGTGTAATAATATTATAAATTCAACATTGTACTACTAATTTCGTTACTTTTAGTGTTACCCTAAATGAGGACAGGAACAATGACTACGTTACAGCACTTGAAAAATGCTGCTCTCAGGACCCTCAACTGATTATGACCGTTGTTCCCAATAACAACACTGAAAGGTAAATTTTCAAGAATCTATTGGGAGTTAAAATTATATAGTAAACTCTGGATTATAGATACAGTTGCATTAAGAAAAAAACGTGCGTTGACAGAGCAGTTCCATCTCAGGTTATTGTGCACAAAACAATCGCACCAAAACAAGGTAAGCCGAGCGGTTTAATGTCGGTTGCAACCAAAGTGGCCATCCAAATGAATTGTAAACTTGCTGGTGCACCTTGGATGGTTGAGATCCCATTAAGCGGGCTTATGATTGTGGGATTTGATGTGTGCCATAGTGCCAGAGAACCTTCACGATCCTATGGAGCGCTGGTAGCAACAATGGATCTGAAGAAGAGCAGCCGATTCTTCAGTGCAGTATCAGCACACAATAAAGGTCAAGAGCTGTCGAATGAGATTTCTCTGAATATGACAAAAGCTTTGAAAGAATACCGTGACATCCATGGAACACTTCCTGCACGTATTTTATTTTATCGTGACGGTGTCGGCGAAGGTCAATTACATCAAGTCATTGAAACTGAAGTTGTCAACTTGAAAAAGCGACTTGATGAAATTTACCGTAACGCAGACGTACAAGAGGGCTGCCGTTTAGCATTTGTAGTGGTTTCCAAACGTATTAACACACGCTATTTCCTAAACAAGCAAAATCCTCCACCGGGTACTGTTGTAGATGACATTATCACACTGCCAGAGCGCTATGATTTCTTCTTAGTATCACAGTCGGTAAGACAGGGCACTGTTTCCCCGACCAGTTACAACATCATACATGATAATTTGGGTCTGGACGCCGACAAACTACAAATTCTCACCTACAAGATGACCCACATGTATTACAACTGGTCTGGAACCACAAGAGTTCCTGCTATGTGCCAGTATGCACATAAATTAGCATTCCTAGTGGCACAATATATTCACCAGTGCCCATCAGCTTTATTAGAAAAACAGTTGTACTTTTTGTAAAGAGCAGTTATGCTTTACTGTTTCTGTTTTTTTTTTCGAATTCATTACTTTTATTATTTTACACACACAAGAATGTTTTTAAGTTTTCATTTTTTTTTATAACTAACGCTTGTGGAAAGCATGGTACGTTTATTATTATGACAAACTCCGCAAGAAAGCAAAGAATTTCATGTCTATTGTTATTTTTCAAAAGAGTTTTGAATGGATATTTTACTATATTATTACTTTTTATATGCTCATACGAAATAAAAGTATATTTTTAATGGCAATTCTTTTTTTTTAATTTTAAAAACCCTGGAGGAGAATGGACAGTCAAGAGAGGGAATTAGAGCATCATAGAGAGCTGTGGAAAGTATTATTGTATTGCCTGCCTGCTTTTAGGTTTGCAGAGAAGTGTCTGGTACAAATAACCTACTACAAGTGCAACCGACTTATTCTTGGTCTTTCTTTCTTTAAATAATGCCTTCTAGCTCGACTAGCTAGTCGCATTGAGACAGGTAATTCCATCCCAGTTAGTGGAAATTCTCAAATGCTTAGACCCCTAAAAAACGCGTTCAAGGGATATTGAAGTAAACTTCCTCGACATCTCAAAACTATCTTCGCTTTTCTAATCTTTCCTTCAACATGCTGCTTCCAGTCTCGAATCCAGGTATTTGGTTCCACTGGTAACCTTGATCTCAGATTTAAACAGCGTAAGCGTCTCAAATCCAGATTCTTAGTCCTTAGAAATTTTTCGGAGAGAAGTTCGTAAAGTTCATACTTGCATTCCGTCGAAATGATGAAGGTCCTTCTCGTCCCAGCAATTGTCAACCTCGGTCTCGGTCAAGTTATGGATGAAAAGAACTCAACCTGTACTCGTCCAACCACATCAACTGGAAATATTGCTGCTGTGGCTGAAAGTGTTACGACACAAGAATTAAACCCAGGACCATGGACAACGTTGTGCTCATGCGTTCATTTCTTGGGTGTCGGAGATGCGAGGTGACCCCAACTTTTTCAAAAAAGTCATTTTGAGTGACGAGACTCATTAACATCTTGCACAGTCGAGTAAAAAAGGGAACAACAAGAAAGAAAATGAAGCCAAAATAATCTAAAGACAGATTTGGAGTCTTTCAGCAAAAAAATAATAACTAATTCACTTAAATGCTAATTTAGAATATAATTTTATAGTTAATTTTTGAAATATGCGTTAAATTATGAAATTTAAAAGTAAGATAGGATACTTTTCACTGGCGGTTCCTAAGATAACATAAAATTTCTAAAATGCACTCGAGACGTCCTTTTACGTTACCGGGAATCTTATGTGGCGTGGTCGTAATATAACATGACATAAAATTTGACGATAAGAATAGGAATTTTGGTTAATTTAACATAATGTAAAACTTTTCGCCAGAATAGATTTTCTTTTGTGACGGTTACTACAGTAATTAGCGAATTCTTAGCACATCTCTTTATCGTTGGGTAGATATATTTACTATTCCTTTCAGTGCGTCATATCATGCAGCTTATAAGCACATACGAATGCTGAAGGAAGAGGTAGAAATTACTCACCTCTTCATCTTCATTTCTTCCATAATATTCAAGCTGGAAAAAATAACGGGCGTGCCTAGGAACAACCATCGTCTACGAAACAGACATTTGTTTTAAAATTTGACAAGCAGATGATATAACACTTTCCCAAGCTTTCTTGCTTTCGATAACTTTTCCTCAATTAAGGCTGCTTTCCAAATTATTATTTGCTAACTTTCGGTATGGCGGCCGAGTATAACATTCCAGTCATCCAGCTTGGCAACACTAACAGCGTCCATGTTTGTTGATGGCAAGAAAGGGCTTCCATTTTGGGTTTTTCGCTGATACCGTAGATTTTGAAGGTCTTGTGAGCTGGAAGTGGAAGTTACGCGAAAAGTGAGAAGTGTAAAGACTAGAGAGGTTATTTGATACTGCGGCGTCCATTTTTGTTATTTCTGTAGCTTTATAAAATACACAGTCGGTGAATTTCTCGAAGGAGTTGCGAGGGTTATTTTGTGAGTAATGAGTGTTTGGATAAGGTTATGTCCAGCAACTAAAGAAGATTGAATAAAAGCGGGCTTTTTAGATTCAGACAGTATATCTGAAACACATTAATATGGAGGAAGAGGACGTTGGTAAGGCACGTGGACACGGAAGGCAGAGCAGCGAGAAAATAAAATCGGGCGGACGGCGTCCCGGAGAGGAAATTCCTGCATCAGAGCAACCTGTAAGTAAACATGATGTTACTCCTGTTAGGTTTAAAAGTTGTACCGTTATCTTAACTTTCACGCTAACATTATTCTACTTTTAGCGTGAGAAAATATTTAGGAAGCATTCCTCCCATGAATCCACTCCTGAAGAAAGGGGTTCTAGAGGATCAAGGAGTTCAAGAAGTTCTTCTCATTCTGGAGAAGCAGGACCTTCTAAAGAACCATCGAAGGAAGCGGGTCCATCTAGGGAACCTAGCTCGTCAAAAGAGAGAGAGCGATCCGAGACTCGACGAGAAGCTGGTCGTAAGTTTTTATACAATTTCCCAATATTTATCTACACATTAAAGTTTTATGCAATGCAGCCCCTGGCGGCGGGGATAGTCGAGGAGGAAGGCAACCTCGTTTGCGTTATGAAATTGTTCAAACTCGTCCGAAGACGGTGCAAAGCAAACGGGGTCAGACAGGAAGAGAAGTTACCCTGCTTGCGAATTATTTTCGCTTATTAACCAAACCTACATGGCGTATATACCAATATCATGTAGATTTCTCGCCTGATGTAGAAGCGATACGGATGCGGCGAGGAGCTTTAAATCAACACAAGTCAATACTTGGTGGCTACATTTTTGACGGTACCAAAATATTTTCTACAACAAAATTGCGAGAGGACAAAGTTGAATTGGAGTCCACAAGTCCCGTAACTGGAGAAGTTTGCAAAATAACCGTTAAATTTGTGGGGCTTATAACAATGAGCGAATGGCAGTCGTTGCAAGTGTTGAATTTAATCTTGCGACGAGCAATGGAAGGTTTGAAATTGCAACTTGTTGGTCGAAATTTCTTTGATCCAAAGGCAAAAGTAAGAATCGATTTACACTAAAGAGTATAAGTTACTTATAAAGCATTTTGTAGATCGATATTCGTGAATTCAGGCTTCAGTTGTGGCCCGGCTACACTACATCTATCAGGCAACATGAACAAGATATTTTACTTTGTGCCGAAATAGCGCATAAAGTTATGCGCACTGAAACCCTTTTGGATATTCTGAACAAATGTATTAATGAGAATCGGCACGATTACCAAGATTATTTCCGTAAAATGGTATTGGGTAAGTATGAGGGAGCGAATTAATAATTGGTTTATTTGAACTTTAAAATGCTCAATGCTAGCCACGAAACTTAATTAATTTCCGAATTTTTCAACAAGGATTTCTTTAGTATAAGAAATCATTTTAGTGCGGTGATTACGAGCGAATTCGCCTCGGTAATTTACTCGCGAATAATCAATTTTTTTATGATTAGTTTCCGGTCTTTACTTTTTCTAATCAGGGTTTCACACACAGAAGTTGATGTTCGCGGTTAAAACTTTAGCGATAACAGAAAGGCAATAAAAAATTGAGAAGGAAGTATGTGAAAACCGATAATACTTCCTACATCAATTTGTGGGGAAAGACTAAAAACTTGCGCACATTGGACGTATGGGCTTTTGGTAGAAACTCTTGATTTGCCGCCTGATTTTGAATAAGATTTATCGTAGTTTTGTCAAATTTGATTTCAGAGGTCGATAGGGCTTATCAAACTTAATATGAAACCACGTATGACTCAAAAATGATCAAAAGTGGATTTATCGGCTTTTGCTTGCTTGCCCCTCAATTGAGTTTTAATACGCTGACTACTGCGTGAAGCCCAGATGTCTTAGGTAAGATTTAGTTGAAAGTATCATATGCAGTGGTCCATTATGTTGTATAAACAGCACATTGACTGTTACGCGAATTTTGTAAGTTTTATTCTGGGCCGCACACTGAGATAAAAGAGGGAGGCTGTCATCTCAAGAATGGCGCCACTTTTGTATTTACCTGTTTCATACGAAAACAAAAGAGACATACGCTAGGAGACTAAAGTCTGCAAATTAGTAATTCGCTTAGAAAATGTTTGACAATCTTTTTTGTTTATTTTCGACTATATTTCCTAACAGACTTGCAAGTTTTATATTTTTATTAGTGGCATAATTTAAATTTAAATCTTGGCGGGATTTTAACACGGGTGAATATGGGAGCAGATTGGATGTAAGCCGGTCCGATTTTGCTTATCGTGTGAGTTTATGTGTTCTGCAACTAAAGTGAAAAGGAAATGTGTGACAGAAGCAAATTATAAATACCATTGTTCCATATCTACAAAAGAACATAATTATTTCTTCGAAATGCTGCTTCTCCCGCGGAGAGTTTTATCAATTTAATACTTTCGGGAAGGTTATTTACTCGAATGGTACCACATAATAATATTTTCTTCATTAGAAGAATTTGAGCAAACTTGACTGTCGTATAGTAGTCGTCTTGACAAATACGGTAGGACACATTAGTATATTGCCTAATAATAGCCGTAATAGTTTATTCTAGATTTTTCCCTTCAGCAGCATAACTTTCAAGGTTATATATGTAGCCTGTGATAGCTTCACAGACTTCCGGTAAAATTGATGCCACTTTTAAGCTGAAAATTTCTCTCCTGCTTATTCATCTCAGTGCGGAGCGGGCCGATATAATAGTAACTTGACTTTTATAAGTAAAAGTAATAAATCGGTGCCTTAACTACATAACAACAACGAGGCAGTGAACGTGTTAGGAAAAAATTGGCAGTGCTATGTATAGAAATTCTGTCCAGTGAGGAAGGAATCGGTGTTCTAAAATATCTGACGTCAATAGTAGAGGTGTGGTTAATGTGTCTGTAGTGAAAAGAATGTAGGTACATAACACTTCAAAAATAGTGGAAACCTTTGTGTTTTAGTATAAATAGAAAATAATCAATTAGTGAGAAAGGATTTGATTAAAGAGTGCAGGATTATTGTTTTACTATCGCTATCGAGACAGTAGCGGCTGAAGAACGTGAGAATTAAAGTGGTTTGGACAGTAAAGACTTGTTCAAAACAATTAAATTTATTATTTCACGCATGAAAGTTGATAATTGGAAAGAAATAAAATTCCGATCAGAAAATTTACCATTCCAAGCATTAAGGATTAACCTCTTGTGATGGAAATTAATTGGTAGATGCCCACCTTAAACTCGTCCAAGGGGACTTAAAATGAGTTTTTATTTAAAGTTACTTCTATAAAAAAAATTTAAAGAGGTTCCATGTAAATAGTGACACTATTAAAATAAGTTCAACGAGACATTTCTTATATTCCCAGATAGTTTCACTGTGCTTATTATGTTTCGCGTATGCCCTGCACCTTCTTTGAGATCTTTGTTTATCTTCAATAGGTCTAGAGTAATATCAAATCGAAATTTTGAAAATAAATACTCTTAGTGTTTGCCATCTCCTTTATTTCGCGGAATAAAACCAAAACATTAAAGAGAGTCGTATCCATTAGATAGAAAAATATTTTTGATAATTTTTTTAAAAAAATTTCTATTGAGAGGAAAGGATAAGTGGTTATCCTGCAAATCAACCCACATCCATGCGGTTTGGATCAGGTTTCGTAAACTTCCTAATATGTAGGACTTCAAGAAACTTAAGATTTGACTCCCATCAGCATTTGAGTTGAATAAAATTTGAATCCGCTCTGTTTTGAGTTCACTCAAATTTTGAATTTACTCATGCTCTTTACATTTATACGTGAGCGGAATAAAAATAGAGTGAATTAAAAACTCAAGTGGACTCAAAACTGATCGGATGCAGACCTTAAGCTCGTACACTTCTGAGCGGACTCAAGCAGTATTAGTATTCTGAGTCAACTCACAATTTGAGTTGATCAAAAAATGAGTCGATTTTTGCCTTTGAGTCCGCTCACTGAAAATCCTCTATTCCAATGCAAAAAAGTGTTTCACGGGAATTTACTTCGTTAAAAAAATATGACGTGATACTATAAGCCTTTTTACAATAATAACTCCTTTCAGGCGGGATTGAAATGATACAATACTCGTGCACTACTTGTAGAAATAACAAGCTATGTTAATATCTTGATAATACGCTATATTCTATTACTCCTAATGACTTCCTAATTATATTTTCCTGCGTATGGCAGTTAATGATGTGTACTACACATATATGACATGCTCCACTGGACAGGGTTAAGGACCGGACCATATTCAGCTAGTGTGGCGAAAATCACCAAGAATATTTTAATTGCACGGACATATGTAGATTGCATCAGAAAGATATTACTTGCTTTGGTCGACATATTTTTTTACTATCAATTCGGACCTAATGAATGAATGAATCGATAACAGTCCGGTACGTCGATGAAAAGTGTTATACGCACTTTTTTGTTATAATATTTGAGTGATAGAGCAAAAATTTCGTTAAGAAAATTAAAGTTTCCTGGAAATAGAGTGGCAAGCATATATAACACATGAAACAGACAACTGCATCCTGGAATAAGTGTATGCAAATATGTAGGAAAACAGAAAGAAATATTGAGTTACTTCAACGTTACACGAATATAATACATTTTTAAGAATAGTGATGTTAATATGAGCTACTTATTATTGCAACATCTGACAACTTATCAAGAAACTCCACAATTGGTACTTTTGAAAAAATTGAGTTTGAACCTGAAATCTCATGAATCATTGCATGTAACAGAGTTTTCTGAAAATCTCTTTCGAATGGTAATATCAGCAGACATTTCCCTATTACAGACTTATTTACTTCCTCAAGAGCATTTTATTTTATTATTATTTTCTTTTGTTAGTTTTCGACAAATTCCATATCTGCTAACTAACACATTCTGTATATGAAGAAGCTATTGTACAATAATCAATAATTACAGTTTAAAAAATAACAATTAACTATTGTCACCAAATACGGCAATTACATGCCAAATTTCACTGGCGGTGCCATTTTACGAACTGAATTGACGAAGGATATTCATCACAAAAAGTCTGGAAACCAAAGGTCGATCTTGTTGCAAAGCTCTTGCCAAGCATAATTAAAAGTGGAGAATACAGCCCAACAGTAAAATTCCGAAAATTGTTCTGAGTCAAGAATCTTTTTAGTAGGTGGGAACAAAAGACATTCTGCTCTCATCTGCAGTAGGGGCATGATAAGCATGAATCTTTCTAATCAAGTGAACATCATAAGTTAATTGCACAATGTTTTGTAGGCATATCACTAATAAATACTGCTTCAAACCATTAATAATCAATTCTGTAAGGAGAAATGTTTCAAAACAAAGAAATCATTGCTTAAATATGCGAAAAGAAACCGAAATTATTCATCACAATCTGAAGGAAGATAAAAAGAGATCAAATGGATGTGTGCGTTTCATCTTTCATAATTTTTTTGAATTTTATGTGAGCTGTTGTCCAATTTAAACGAATAAAAAACTAATCTATTAAATAATCGGAGTTTTATTTGTCTCCTTTCGTCTAATTTTTACCTCATTTAACATTCACAATATGTCAGCACATCTTCATATTTCGTGGGCTGTGCAATTTGTTCACAGATTTGTTAAGACGATGCGCCACATAGACACACTGTGACTTGTGGGATACCGCCAGAGCTACTTTGTTGTAGGGATATGACTTGTTAAAGTTAAAAGGGCACGACGACTGGCGAGCCAGTCTATTTATCTCTGCTTTAAACGCTATTGAATAAGTTGTGTTCCCTGTTTCTCTGTTTTCTGGTGCTATTGTAACCATTGCTCTTGGAACAATTATGGTTTCAAAGGTATGTTCTGGGTTTTTTACATAATTTTCTTGCTGTTACGAATTTTTTACACGATTCCTTTGTTTTATGCGACTTACAGCTTACGCAGCTTTTCAACCCATTTTGATTAATACGGTTACGCTCGCTACAAAGAATTCTTAGAGAAAAAACTAGAAGGCAATTTCCTATACGTGATTTACTTTTGCACGGTTCCTTTTTTTACGCATGTTCTTACTTTCACCCGGTATGCATCCACCGTCTAAAAAAGACCCAGGTGTAATTCACACAATGATCCGTATAATCTCATTGTAGTATGGTATTGATAAATCCAATCGCAATTAATTGGAATAGAATAGTATGTCAGAAATAAAACTAATATCGACAAGAAATTACAGTCGATCCAACGAAGCAACCGATAAGAAAAGTATCTTCTTGTTTTCCATTGAATTTCTTCCCCAATTTTTCCTAATTAATACGGTTTTGATACTTGAGTCGATCTCAATCGAATCGGCAATTACCACATAATCCAATTCTTTTTGTTGCTTAGCTGTACGGATAATGTAATTGGGGAGTTCAGTTCCAAATTGAATTGAATTCATTCGACATATCGATTCCTGGTTTTATTTAATTTTCTAACGCCTCTATTACATGTCTTTTTTTTAAATCATTAATTTATGTGGGTAATATAAGAAATAATACTTTATTGCAAAACCTATTCGAAAATCCTTTCCACAAAGTATGAAAATCTGAAGCGGATAAGATGAATATGATAGATTATAGAAGTCGACATTTAAGTATGGTGCGGGGCTCCTATCACAACTAATTTTAGGTTACCTAGCAAGCTCAGATGAGGAAACATAACATGCCCATAGGAAACTTCAAGACAATGTTGTCGACTGCAAGGATTGAAATGGCACAATCGTGTACAATATAATAAGAAAGTTAGCAGGGGATGATGATGGAAAATATTTGAATTTTGTAAACCATAAAAAGACTGCATAACGTCAGTTTTTAAGAATTTTTGTTGAATCTAAAGAATTTATAGTTAAATAAAATGTCCCACCATATGAAAAGTCGTACGTCTTCTCTGGTCGGAATAGAAAATAGGGAGAACATGATATGGTTAATGTTTTGAGTGAAGGAATCCGTTTGAACGATTCATTCGACTTATATCTGAAGAGACAAACAGAAGATGGTAAACCATGCAAGGGACACACATGTTTTGTAGCCACTGATGGAGAACGTGTTGCGTGCAGGGAATATTTGCAAAAATTGAACCTAGGTTTGCTTGCAAAATGTTGCATTAAATAAATTTTAAGTTCTTAAAAGATGTCTAATCACAATACTTAAGAAACAAACGAAATTTCATTCAGAGAGAACGATTTTTAAGAATTTACAATATTGTTGGTATCTTTTACGGGAAAAGTAAGTTTTATAAATTAAAATATTCTATTATTTTTGTAGTAGGAGGAACTTTTATAGTCCCACACTAACAAGCTCGACCTTTTTCCTTGTTTAAATAAACTATTTTTATTTAAATGCTTTTTAAGGAGCAGTGTGTAAATTCTAAACTTTTATTGTCGCTTAATAAATATCCCCGTGGATTGATTTTCTAGAGGCCGACCTAAGAAAGATTCAATGTAGATTTCTCCCTACATGTGAAAATTTCTGCAGATCATTAATATATCGAATGTGATGTCATTAAAAGCCACAGTTAGAAAGAAGAAATATTCATGCCAGCGGTGTTGGCATTCCGAGTGCAAAGGGTTAAATCGATATCTCTATTGTATATATATGTCATTAATTAATTGAGATATGCGATCCTCAACTAAATCAATAGGTCCAAGTCTAGGTAGAGCTGAACCTCATCAGTGTACCGATGTATATTGCCATCAACTAAAACAGTGGAAGGACCGAGAATGGAACCCTGTGGTATACCATGAATGAGACCCAGCCAGGAAGAGAAAGACCCCTGGCGATTTTCTTTCTAAAAATTAATGTTTCTAACATTTTTCAGGGATTAAAACAGAGAAAATATATTTTGTTTCACATAATAGTGTTGAATACAACCCAAGTCTAATATATTGTACATTTAATTGACTGACCTTTTGCTACGTTTGAGTTTACGACCCGATGTTCCTACTCCACAAGCATTGCTTTTAAAATATAGAAAATTTTGTTTATGTTTTAGCAAAAGCTGAGGTTCTTGTGTTTTTCTTTGAATGAATTACCTATTACGTTACCCACAAATCCTCCAAATAAAGTTTTTACCTAGCTGTTGCCCTTTTCATAGATGCAAAATCGATCAATGCAAAAATGTAACCATCAAAGCCAAAGGAATTCATTTGTGATTAGGGCTTTGTAGTGTAATTTTTTATGAATTATTTTTGTTGCTAAGATTAAATTCTGTTACATTATATTCAGTGGTAAATTAATTGGTGTGTTTTTAGGTACAACGGTTTTAACTGATTACAATAATAAAACATATCGCGTTGATGATGTGGACTTCAATTCCGATTGCAAGAAAACGTTCAAATATAAAAATGAAATGATATCTTTCATTGAATATTATAAAAAGGTACTTGAGTTAGTTTGTCTTACTCGCAGTTTGAACTGTACATTAATTAATCTTTCCAGAAATATGATATAAGAATTCGTGATCCCTCCCAGCCACTCCTTATATCAGTGGCCAAAGAACGACAAGTTCGTGCAGGTCAAAGCGAGCTGTGTATCCTTATCCCAGAATTATGCAGAGCGACCGGATTGAACGATTCAATGCGAAGCAATTTCCAGTAAATCCTGATTTTATTGTAGTAATTTGGCACAACATTATTACGTTTTGTTTTTATTATTTTAGGCTTATGAGGGCTATGGCCGAGCACACTCGTATGAATCCTCCAAAACGTATTGACCGTTTACGAACGTTTAACAAACGTTTATCAACGGCAGAACGTAGTATAGAAGTATTGAGTGAGTGGAACATGTCACTGGATCCTAACTTAGTCCAATTCCGCGGCCGAGTTTTAAAACCAGAAAATATTGTGTTCGCTAGAGGGAAAAAGTATAGAATTTTGTAGAAATCTTTGCATTTTGATTTTTATAATATTTTACTTTAGAGTTCCTGCTGGAGATCAAGCAGATTGGACAAGGCATTGCCGTGACAGTCCTATGTTTACCGTGGCGGAATTGAAAAGATGGGCTGTTGTGCTTCCAAATAAGAACCAACGTGAAGCCAGGGATTTCATCGAGTGTTTAATTCAAGCGGCTAGAGGCATGAATATGACAATCCGCCACCCACAAATGTATTACATTTATTTGGAAAATATCTAGAAATATTTGGAAATTAATTTTTCTGTTTTTAGGATACCAATTTATGATGACAGAAATCATTCCTACATGACGGGAATAGATAATAGCATCAAAATGGATCCTCAGCTAATCATGTGCATAGTCCCAAATAATAACGCCGAAAGGTTAGGTGAGCGCTGTCGAGAGAATTATTTAATACGTGTTTGCTTTTTTCAGATACGGTAGTATAAAGAAGAAGGCCTGCGTTGAAAGAGCAATACCCACTCAGGTGATGGTGGCAAAGACTGTAACACCTAAAGGAGGTAATCCTCGATCTCTGATGTCGGTTGCGACCAAAGTCGCAATACAAATGAACTGCAAATTGGGATCGGCCGCTTGGATGATTGAACTACCACTGAGCGGTCTGATGACGATTGGTTACGATTTGTGTCGCAGTACTAAGGATAGAAAAAAGGCATTTGGTGCTCTGGTCGCCACAATGGATATGAAGACCAATGCTAAATATTTTAGTACAGTAGCACCATGTCATGCAAGTGATCAGCTATCAAATGAGATATCTGTAAGCATTACAAAGGCCCTGCAGGAATACAGGCACCAACATGGAACTTTGCCCAATAGAATTTTGCTATTCCGAGATGGAGTTGGAGATGGGCAAATCGGTCAAGTTGTTGCACACGAGGTGAACACTTTAGTTGATCGGCTCAAGTCAATTTATAAAAGTGCAAAAATCGAAACCGGCCCACGTTTTGCTTTCGTAATTGTATCGAAAAACGTAAATACAAGAATATTCACAGAGAGATGTCAAAATCCAGAGCCAGGTACAGTTGCAGATGACGTTATAACCTTACCAGAACGGTATGACTTCTATTTAGTGTCACAATCAGTTCGTCAGGGCACAGTATCTCCTACTAGTTATAATGTTGTATATGACAGCATGGGCTTGGACCCAGACCGAATGCAAATTTTATCGTACAAAATGACCCATTTGTATTATAATTGGTCTGGCACTACCCGCGTACCTGCTGTATGCCAGTATGCCAAGAAATTGGCCACTCTTGTTGCACAAAGTATTCACCAGCCGCCCTCAAATGCTCTTGAAAAACAATTGTATTTCCTATAAAAAACAAAAAAAACAAACGGGCGTAATTTTATTAAAAACACACGAAGGTGGTTTTATATGAAATCGACATTTTCCATTTGAATAGTTTTAGTTTCTTTTTTTTTCTTTATCGTCGAAGTTACATCAAGTATAGAAGAGAGGTACTGCCGAAACAAGGTTTTTTTTTACTTATGACAATGAATTATATGCAGAATTATATTCCTTTCGTTTATTTCATTATGCAATGTCGTATTCAATACATTTCTCTTCGTATTTTACATTAAATAAAGGTCGTATCATCAATAATTCCTGTTTCATTCAGCAGAATCGATAGTACGAAGTATCTCAAATATTTGTAAGTGTAATAAAAGTTTTTGTATTAAAAACAGCTTTTTCTGTGTCATTCCATGATGCCTTTACAATCCTTAAGGGTATTCTTTTTTTTTTATATAATAATTCAGAGAAGATTTTTACTCCTATTTCCTCAAAGGGCAAAATGTTTACATATTTTTGATTTGAAATTCGCGAGCATAACAAATCGTAAATATCTGCATGAATTGAGTTGATATCAGGAAATCGTGCAATGCATAGTTTTTTTTTAAACAACATGAGGTTGACGCCGCGGGTAGGCGTTAATATGAAATCTGGTGAATGCAGAAGTAGTCAGGTAAATTTTGTCAGGATTCTTTTTGTGTGATAGGAAAAAGTGGGTAATTTAAAGAGTATAAGGTTTTTATACAGTGGGTGAAGTGCTTTACAAATTTCAGTAGGGCAAGAAAACTCATTTCTTTGGCTTAAAGTTAATCGATAAACTCATTTTTCAATTTTAGTTGCGTGGCAAGTGCCATTTTACACTATTTTTTCACGTTTGCATACTTCTACACGCTCCATACAATTATTTTAATTAGAGTTCAATACAGTAATTGATCTCGTGAACGGAAATCCTTCCAAGGTGGGGTGACTCTGCTGGTTACATTTCTTGTCGGATTGCACGTGGAAAGGAGTAAAAAAAATGTAAGTGCTGCTTTATTTAAATTTTTGAGATGAAATAATTTCAATATTTTTTAGGTCGAAAACAACCACAAAAAACAGTACGAACTTAGTTTTAGTATATTTGGAATTGCACATGAACGGGATGTAGAGTGTAGTTCGTCCTCTAATTCTTTGAACAGATAACGAACTGCATCTTTTGATAGACGAAAGAGCTTTATAAATCTATGAAAAAATAAGAAATTTAACGTTTCTAATATACCTTTCATGTGGAAGTTCGAATATGCTTGAGCTATCTCGCCTAACACATACTTCGTCTTCACTGTGTCTTGAAAAAAGAATTCTACAGAACCCATAGCGAGAAAATCACTTTCAAACACACTTGGAAATCACACAAGTAAGTAATCGCTGAAATTCACAAAATGTTAACAACTCGTAAATTAGAATGTTGCGCCTTCAATTTTTCCCATGGTATTTCCATTTTTTTTGTGGAAGCACTGAACGAACGTATTCAGAAATACCACCACCCTTTTCTTGCGTACACTGATTGTCTTTCGAATTCGTATTCAGAAATAGGCCCCCAGTTCCACGAGGCATAAGCCCAAAGGGAATTTCGAGACTGGAGAATGAATGTTGAACTTGCAATAAAACAATGTTTTTTACATCTACATAAAATGAATCACATTAATTCGGATATCAAAGGTTTTGATGCTAAATGCTATTTAGGATGGCGAGATTTTTTGCTAAAGAATTTAACACGCAGACACGGTGTTGTTTTCACGGATCCTTGAGTTGTATCTTATTCCAAACAGGCAAAACAGAAGAATTCGATCTCGAGATTTTTCTAGTTTATCAATAAGATAAGCTTACATTTAGATAGATAACAATGTTTATTAAATCCATTATCTTCCATAAACTTATATTCTCAAGATATATACAAAATAAGTGTTTAGGAAAAAAATGTGTTTTTCGCCTATATTGATGTTTTAAGCATGGAATCGTTTTCAAGCTTCCAAGCACTAATGAACTTCTAAATATTTTGTAATGTTTCGAATTTGTATTGGAATTTCTTTTAAATTTGTGGAATGTTTATTCAACTTGTCCAGATCACGAATTAGTTCGTGCAAGCAACGAATGACAATCACTCAAAAAAACAATGCTACAGGTTTCCTATTTCTACATAAGTACCTTTATTTGAAACGAAAAATATTTTTACAACTGAACAAGTATAGCCTAAAATGCTTTCGAAACGGGGACAAATGTTTTGCAAATTTTAAATGTGAAAATCACGATACCAAATTAAATATGCCTTAAGTTCGGACTTAAGTTTTTAAAAGAAACATTGTGAAAAGTGGGAAAAAAAGGCATTGCTTGAACAAGTGATATAGAGAATTGGATAAATGTGTTGCGCACATTTTACGTAGTGTTATTCAAGTATTCGTGGCCTAAGGTAGAAGGATGTGTGAGCAAGGAAAAAAACAGTGGTTATTTTTCGATCTATTCTCTCTTTAGTTCAACGTTCAACACATTTTTCACATCTTTTAATAAGTGCTTTAATACCATTAGGATAGTAGTCTGAAGATTTGTTTTCAAAATGCTACCTAACCGCCTCATGGATTTCTTCGTGGTGGGAATTAAACTTCCTTCTCCGCAAATCTGAATTCCTAAAAGTTCGGCATAATATATTTACAACGGTATTACGTTATTTGAAGTCCAGCAGTAGAATACCTTCAGTATCCCAGGAAACTGTTGCCATGACCTTTCTAATGCTTTGTGTGACCTTCGCTTTTTCCGGCAGTGGTTCTCCGGGGTTATGCCGCTCCATTGAATCCCTTTTGAACAGAGGATCATGGTAAAGAACCATAGTTTCATCCCCTGTCAGAATCCTATGGAGAACGCTGTCTGCGTCGACTTTACACAACTCTAAGAATTGCTGATAGCATTCAACTCGTCGTACCTTTTTTCCCCCTGAGGAAAGAATTCGTGGTACTAATTCTGCGCTGATTTTTTTCATATCCAAAAGCTCATGAAGAATCCGAAGGACATTTGTTTTCAATAGAAAAGTTTGCTCTGCGTTTTCCCTGGTCCTTAACCGCCGGTCCACCAGAACAACTTTCTTGACCAAATCCACGTTATCCTGCGTAACTACCGTTGCTGGCCCTTCACAGCTTGGATCATGTTCAATTGACTCGCGTTCGCAGCGTAAAAGCTTTGACCAATGCTTAACCATCGAAAATGATGTTAAAGATTCTCCATATAAATAATCCATTCGCTCTTTAATCTCCGTCGACGTTAATTCAGCTTTTATTAAAAATTTCATTAGAGCACGGTAGATATTCAATTTTTGACATTTTCACTTTTCTGGGTAAGATCACTACACTTCGAATCACTATTTCAAACTGTTTGAGAATATTATCCCGACGGGGGCTTTTATACTCTCATAAAGGTTGAGGGTATCAGGTAGGAAAAGGGTTCCAGGAAATATTAATCAGAACCCTTCGAAGTCGCGAATACTTGGACCGCACTACGTAGGTGAAGACATTTCGGTACTGAAACGAAGCATGTTATGTTTGTTTCAAACTAAAAATCTTTTGAGAGATGGACAAATAAAAGTAATGCCTGAAAAAATGAATTTGTAACCTGGACAAACGATTTTGTTAAGTTGAACAAACATTTTGAAAATTCCAAAATATTTAGAAATTCATTAATCCTTGTGTAAACTACTTTATTCATTTGTAAAAGGTGTGCAATTTTTGTGTATCGCTCATCGAATTTATTTCGTTTCCTTACTTTTGGCCTAAATCTAGGACATTTAGTAAAAAAATTGTTTTTAAATTCAATGCTTATCTTTTCAAGGTCCTCTAAACTTTAGTGAGTGCACAGATCCTGGATTTTGTATGGCGATTGATAACTTGGCTTCACTTTAGTTTTGCTTGTTTGGTTCGTGGCTGGTTCACTAATTGGAGACATTGATTACGCCCTAATCAACAAATTATGTCGTTCTTGCGGTAGTAAAAAATTATTTTTTCTAATTTTTTTCAGATGTCTTCAACACTGATTGGAACTGATGCAGCAGACAAGAATTTTTCGAAATTAATATTCAAACTTATGAAAATAAAAAGCATTTCAATAAATTCGAATGTTTTATTTCATGTAACTTTTTCCCTGAATTCTCCTTTCAAAACCCAAGCAGAAGATTTGTTCAAAAAGAGCGAAAAAAGGGTTGTGCAAATTTCAAACAAAAATTTTCAATTTTCAGTTTGTATAGTGTTACAAGGGCTTTACTAGTTGCTGCTCCTCATAAAAATAAGAAGAAGAAGGTTCTGGAAGTTCAATGGGAAGTTCCATGGGAAATCGATCCTTCCATTGAATAAGGCGGGAAACTAGTTTCATGTATTCCAGAAAATATGCCTACTGTCGATCATGTTCCCCGGGTATTTTTCGAGATTTTGGGTTTTTAGCCAAATTGTGCAAAAACACCAGGCGATCATAATCGACAGTAGGCAAATTTTCTGGTTGTTCTTGCGACTGACAGCGCCTAACAAAATGCACTTTTGCGAGAAAGAAGAAAAACGACCAGAATTCATAGAAAACGACAGGATCAAAACAGAAAAATGCAATTTTTTAAGAGATATTTATTCAAAAAATTTACAAATTCAGCGGCTTAAATTTAAATGAAATATACTCTACACAAACACTTTTAGATATAAGCGGCAAAATACGAAATTACAGCTAAAGTCCTTATAAATGATCAGCTCTTCGGATCCGTTTTCTCTGCTGGATTGTCTCCCGTCAAGGCTCCTTTATCCTTTCAACGTCCTTCGCATGCTGCTCCCAGCCACAAGAAAGAAATCTGTAACAACAAGAAAAAATTCGATTAACTCGAAGTACAGTATTTAAAAACACTCAAAAAATTCCCCAATTAGTTTAAACTGCTTCAATAAATATTTTCTTGCAGCAAAAGCTCCTATAAATCTTTGGGTCGGTTTTTTCTGCTGGATTGTCTGTCTCCCGTCAAGGCTTCTTTCCTTCTTTCAACGTCCTTCGCATGCTGTTCCCAGCCACAGGAAGGGAATCTGCAACAAAACGAAAAAATTCAATTAACCCGAAGCACAGAACTTTCTGTCGTTGTTTAAAAAACACTCAGTTTAAACTACTTCAACAAATATTTGAGTTTTCTTACATTTATGCTGCTATCACAAGCTTCTCCAAAATACACCTTTTTCTATTTGGGAGAAGGAATGCTTCTTTCGAGATGTTTTCTTTTTCCAGCCTCTGATGTGGAAATACTTTCCTACAAAGAATTGGGCAATTCTCTCCAAAAAAAAAAATCTTAAATACAATTAAAACAATACTCAGCGGTATGACGGTAGAGATTACTTGTATGTGGTATGTGAAAATTACAAATTACTAATTAAAAACAACTTTCAACTTGCTAGACAATCTCCTCCAATATGGCGTCCCCTTTGTTTTAAACTGATCGTCAAAAACTTCCAATTTGGATTTAGCCTGAGTGAGACAGAGATAGTTTCCTTTCCAAAGGCGAACTAGAGTGGATCTGCGGATCTTCTTCTTCAGTCAGACCCACAGAAAGGTGCAGCACAAAATATAGAAGACGCCGATACCCGATGCCGATCAATGGGGAGAAATTATCCCGATGAGAAAGACAATTTGGCCAGGATCAGAACAAGAACACCAGAAGGGAGTTGAAGTCTCCGCTATTGACTACGTATATGCGATAGTCCCAAATCAGGACTAGAAACCGGTTGTAAGCCAAAATCTCGGCTACCCGTATAAACGGCACAAAGTGGACATGGACGTGACACCGTTTGCATCTTAATAAAATACACACGCATTCAAATAAATCAGGCCTAGCCCCAATTCAATCGGGGCTAGACCAAAATTCGGACTTGCCCGTTTACACGACAAAGAAAATTCGGACTTTGGCTTACGCTAGGCCAAAGTCCCGACTTTGGATATCGTATATACGTAGTCATTGATAATTGTAGTGATGATGCTGAGTGATGTAGATGCTTCTGGAGGGTCCACAGGGTGGAAGGATGCGACTTCTAACTGATTGACGACACTGCGATTCTTTTTATACTATAAAGTGCCTAGATACCTATATACATGATGTTTTTTTCCCTATATGGTGCCACTATTTTATATAATGAAAGTGGTGTGCTCTGGCCTCTGACGGAGCGAGCAATTCCAACAATCTGTGAGCAATGGAGTCAATTAGCGCTCCGTAATCGTAGGCGGGGGATGATTTCACATTGATTTTATGGAGGTGTTAATAGAAAACCTGTTTTAAAATTCAATGCTTATCTTTTCAAGGCCCTATAAACTCTGAGGATTGACTGTCCTCCAAAGTTCGGAACTTCCAAGATGGTTGTCCTCCATTTGAAAAATTTGATCTGGCTACCGTAGTGTCGAGGGAATTGGAAAGTAAACTAAGTGAGATATACATATTTATGTTACAATTTATTTCGAACTCCTCTTGTCACAAATTGTAATGGAAAATGACTGTAGAATTTAATTTAAACATCGTATCCAACTAGATGACGTTTGCCAATACATTCGCCGACGTAGAACCAGCAAAGTACTTCAACTGTAACTAAAGTATTAAGCCAGGCTTCCCTTACGGTGAGATTTTTCCAAGCTCCTGTGCGGGCACCCTTAACAAGGCGACCAATTCCGTCACGAATAGCTGGAATATCTTTGGGTGAAGGTGGAGTTAGCTCGACTTTAGCGTATTTTAGGAATACTTCAAATTTTGGCCTAGCCTGTGTCAGCATATCTAAAATTTTAAGCAAATACAATACAAAATTACATAACAGCATTTAGGTTAGAAATGCTTTATTAATACTAACTTTGCAGAAGTGTAGATCCTTTAGCTGCTACGCCTGCCATTTTTGTCGTTTACTGAAAATAAGTTTAAATTAATATTGCACTCTTTGCAACAAATGGAAAATCTACTTTGAAGATCCCCGAGAAAATTGTCACTTCTACACCAGGGCTGGCAAAATTACTGACACTTTGGAGAAATAGTTCAAAATCCATGCGTGATTTCACTATCGATACTAGACATTTATCGAAACAATTTGAAATTAGAAAATTTTTCAAAATCTATTTTAACATTTGAGATTTATTACACCTCTTCAGTCTTTTTTGATTATTATTTCCTTTTTGTCGTATATTTTTATATTCAAATTCGAAAAATTGTGATTCAAAATTTTCTCGTTATGTTTTCTGAACATGCTCTCGGTAACTGTCACTTTAGGAAGCGAATTTTTTTATTTCGCCTCCGTGTTCCATCATCTCCCGTGGTTCGTTCTCCGTTCCGTCTGAGTTTCGTCTCTCGTCCGTCGCTTTGCCAATAGGAGGTCGAACTTTTTGAGTTTTATGAGTAATAAATATATTTCAGTGTTGTGTTTTAACAGATAAAAGTACTTTATATTAAGAAAAAGACATTTCCAATTGTTTTTCTATGCGTTTAATTAGTTTAATAACGACTAGTGCTAGTTGTGTGGAGTGGAGGTAACATTGATGCAATATATCTCTTTCACTTGCAGTGTGCTTGATTGAGTGCGAAAGGGAAGAAGGAGAAGTTATTACGTCCGCACCCTTGCTAACACGCCTTTTTTCATAATTTTTTAAAAAATATCACATAAACAACACATTTAATTGTTTTAATGGCATAAATAGCATCAAGCAAAAGTTCTGAACTAGTAACCAAAAGTGAATGTTCTACGAAAAGCAGTTTTGTGAGAAATTTTGTCCAGCTTTTTTTTACAAGTGTGTGAGAAAATGTCAATGACAATTTGCTACGGATGCTGGTTGACCAACTTCTTGCGGTGAATTGGAATATCTTGCTTTGAAAATAATGGTAATTTACGCTCTATAAAGTGTAATTAAATCCTCTTATTATTAAGCTACCTGTGAAGTGTTTTGCGTGACGTGTTATCTTCACGTAGGAGTAGATTCGCATTTTTCTGCAAATTGTGAGAGTTCAACACTCCTCCATTTAATAAAATCTTCAGGTATTTATTAGGCGCATAGAGTAGTAGTTGGCAAACGTTTACTTGCTCAATGCAATTATCTCGTAGCAATCTCTTATCACTTGAAAAGGTAATAGATAGTTGCCTGGTGATTTTTCACGGGCGAGATAAGCAAAGCTAGACTCACCACACCACATAAAAATTTATCCAAGGCAGGCAGGCCCTGTCTAAAACCTTGCTTCTTTCGCCAAGTGTGCACGTTTTATTTAAATATTGATAAGTTTGCACATTGATATGAGATGAAGTAAGCAAGCGGCAAGGAATTGATTATTTCAGAATGCGAACTTTCCATCCCCCATATCCACCCCGCTAGGTATCTGTGGCATCGTCCTTAAGTGGAATGTGATTGTTTCTGGTTGTATACGCGTGAAAATGTGTGATTTTCTTGTTGGTTTCAAATAAACAAAGCTGTGGGAATGGCAAGGTAATTTTGAGTATTTTTCCAGATGGATGTGAAGTTAATTTACTGTCTTCACTATCTTTAGTTAGTGATAGATAAAAATACTATCAATCCACTGAAGTGGTTTGCTAGTGGCAAATTTTCCATTTATTTTCTCCTCAACCTCGTTTCTAGCGTGTTTTCAGAGGAATTGATCAAATTTGGAAACCAGGTGAAGTGTGTTAAACTTTTTTCATTACTGTTCATTAAATTGTTCAAATGTATTTAAATTGGAAAAAACTAGCTCTGATTGAAATACTTTCTCTGGAAAGAGATCTGCTCTGAAGGTTGTTTGGAGCATGTCTCATGGCGCTCGCCGAACCTTGACGTGTTAATAATATCAGCGTTATTAAAAGAAATGCATAACAATTTAATGGTTGATTATTTGAATTCTTTATATGCCATGGATTGATCCAGTTCTAGACACTAGTTACGTGGAATTCATGGAAAAGTTTTCCTTTACACACAAGCAAATTACTTTTGTTTGCTTACGACTTTCAGCACTAACTTACGTGCTTGCAAGATAAATAAAATCGTACAATAATCGTTTAAACAAAATGTGTTCATTTGTATTTGGTGTACAAAAACATTCTAGGGCTGTTCTTTTTCAAAGAAAATAATCGTTCTATCTGCTCGGAATGCAGAAATATATACAGACTTGATAATGTTGTTTTCGTATTTTGTGTTTACACATTTTTAGCTATTTTTACATGTCGTCCCTATCAGTTATTTCTCCTAAATATTTTATTTGATCTACTTGGCTATTTTGCTTCCATTCACTACTAAATTGAAATCATATTTCCCATTAAATTACATACATTTCGTTCTAAAACTAAATGCATTCAAAATTGTTTTCTTTTTTCCATTTTTCACATTATCAAGATCACTTTGTAAAAGACGTTCTGCTTCTTTCTAATCGTCAGTTTTTACAAACAGAACTTTATCATTAGCAAAAAACTGCACAGTGCATTACTATGTTGAACTACTTGTTGCAAGTCGTTAATATACACAAGGATAAGTAATATATCCAGAACATATCCTTGAGGCACTCTTAAATTCACCAGTCCATTCTCTGCTTTGCCGTCTTACATATGGATGAAGGCTCTAACTGACATTTTCAGAAATTTCGATTCTGTACACGTGCAAACACTTCTATGCAAAATATTAAGTGTACATGTGGTAAATGCAGGCAGAAAAATAACCGAGGAAAAGCTACGGCTTCAATTTGGGGACAGTACAATTCAAACCGTAAAATCACTTTTATCTCAAAATGTTTATTTTGTTAGACAGAGCCTTCATGCATAGAATGGCAGGGCTGGTCTTTACTTTTGATTCAATAAGTAATCCTGGAACCACTTTAGTTCTACATCTCTGGCATCTTACATTTCCATCTTCTTTATGAGTATATACTCGTACTTCTATCGACTGTTTTGAATGCTGAAGTCTAAAAAAAAGCCAGCCAACGCTTGGGATTGGAATCGAACCAGCGGCTTTTTTCGTGTCAACTTTTAGGATCGTTTTAAATAAATGCTTTAAAAATTTACCATTACTTGAAAAAGTCTTCATATTTGCTAGATTTGTTTTTACTTGTTGAATCGGCGTCACTATAAATTCTTCTCATATTTCCGGGAATTGTGTAGCTTGCAAGGATTCGTTTAATATTTACAGTAATACCGGTCCAATTTTGTGCCAAGCATCGATTAACATATTTTTGCTTACTAACTGAGAATCTTTCGTTTTATTCATCCAACTTCTTAATATCATCTGTAATTGCACCATATATATAGTCTGGAATTCAAATTTCAAAGAAGTCTAACGGTCACAAATGGCGAGATCTCGGTGGCCAACTGACTTCACTGTTTCTGGAGAAACTTCTCATGCAGGAGAGTCATTGTGTCGTGGGCTGTGTGGCATGTGGAGTCATCTTGTTGAAACCCCATATCATCGATGTCATAATCATCCAATATTGGCCACAAAAAGTTATTTAACATTACGCGGTGGCGCTTGCCATTCACTGTGACCGAATTCCCAGCATCATTTTCAAAAAAAAGTCCAATAATCCCTCCAGCAAAGAATGCACACCCCACAGTGAATTTTTCTAGATGCATTGGTGTTTCGACAATTGCCCTTGGATTTTCATTAGCCCATATTCTGCAATTCTGCTTGTAGCCGTAGCCATTGAGATGGAAATGGGCTTCGTGGCTGAAAGGGATTTTGGTGGAAAATTCGTTATTCGCTTGTCTTTGTTCGTGTGTCCAATCGGCAAAAATACGGCGCTTTAAATGGTTCGTCGGCTTAAGTTCTTGCGTTAATTGAATTTTGTACGCGTGCAACGACAGATCTTTCGTCAATATCCGATGCAAAGTGGTCGTGGACACGTGAAACTCCTGTGCTCGATGTCGAATAGAGGGCTTTTGGGCTTTCGGGCTCTCAGGCTCTCGGCCACATTTTCCTTCACGGCAGCGATGTTTTCGGGTGAGCGTCCTACACGGGCACGTACCACGTACTGGCTTCTTAGCGTCTGCCACAGATACGGTTTCTTGGAAGTTCTCCACAATTTCGCCAATAGCACTCTCGGTTGGTCGATTATGCGGGCCGAAAAAATCACGAAGAGCGCGAAATGCAAACAAAAAACTATGTCATGAATGTTAAAACAAAAAACACCTTAAACAACAATTGACGTTTAAGCACCGTTCACATTTAACATCTGCCCAAACTATTGTAAGACCCTGTGTATGGCGGAGTTAGAAGAAATGATACCGCAACAAGCAAATTGTTGTTTGGATATGTTTGTGAATATTAACAGAACAACGTGGAAGTTTCAGTGCACAACGGACCGATCAAGGTAGGCAAAGATTACAACAAGAATATTATCTGGCGTTTTTAACAATGGATCCAACAATCACACCATCAGAACAACTGCAATAAGAAATCTTCGACAACCATTTGGCGAATTCTTCACGAGATTCATCACTATCCATACCATTTTCAGACGGTTCAAGATTTGAAAGATTGCGATCTAATTAATCGCTTAGGTTTTTGTCGTTGGTTGCGCTAGAAATATTTAAATAACTTAAAATTTTTTTTCTTACATTTTGTTTACTGATGAGGCAATTTTGCAAGAGACGATGTTTTTAATTTGCATAAAATTCACATGTGGCCCAAAATATCCACAAGCTGCCCTCCAAACGAAGCTTAAAAGTCAACGTTTGGTGTGGTATCTTTGGAAATTGTCTAATTGCTCCTTGTGAATTATTAAATGGAAAAAGTTATTTACATTTTTTGAAATTAGTTGAAGGGGGCATTAGATGAAATGCTACCATTAGACACAAGAAGGGAGGATATAGTTTATGTGTAACTTTTTTGTGCAAGTTGGGTAATTTTTTCTAAAATTATGATTACTGCCCAAAACGGGCACAAAGTAGATAGCTAGAAACTAAAGATTTTAATGGTAAAATGCAACATGCGAACAAGGCCATATAAATTTATAATTACTCCCTAATTTTAACTCTGTTAATAAAAGAGGTAATAAACACTTTGGAATATTGTTTCTCAGTCACGTTCTTGATATTGTTGTTTAGGCTTGAGCAGGGATTTTTTCTTTTCAAAGTTTAACTTTAATTAACCTGTTGTAAATACCGGTTAATCAGAGAAAATAGAATTATTAATAGAAAATTGATGTAAGAAGAGCTGATTCATTTTTAAAACATTTTATTTGTCACAAGTGTGTGAAGGACGTGGATAAATTTAAACGCTTACTGCAGCTATACGAAAAGTTTGCTCACAGATCGATCAGCCCAGGGAACTCCAAAATATCTCTTTCTATAAAATAATTGCTGATAACAATATCTTCATAAGTTTGCTGGACTATTTCTAACCAAGACCTTGTGCGAAAGTAGATCTTCAAATGACTCACCAATTGGTCAACGAGTTGTAATTTAGCCGATGATGAGGAAGTAGTTATCGTTATCAGTGGAGAGCATATGCGGCATTACAGTTGTAGATAACTAAAGTCTGTGTGACCATAAGATCTGTCAGTCGCCTGCACTTCTGTTAAAATGTGTCCCCTTGAAGTATTTATTTGCATGCTTGATGTTATTTTCATTTGTTTTCTGTTTAAGTCAGTCATATCTATTGTGTGTATGTCCACCTATGTAAAACTGCATATATGTAGTATCTCTACGGAAGTGATCTTTTGACATTAAGATGGCATCACCATTAAAGCGACACCGGTTATAAGCTTTAACAGCAGTAATGACACTCTAATGGTTGGATCGTGCTAATTTTGAAGTAGATGTGTGGGTGCTGTGAAGATGTGAAAGGTATGTTATTAATATAAATGGGTCACAAACTTTTTGAGGAGGAAAATTTGTGGGTTTGAAAAATATTAATGGAAAATTTTATTTCCAATTTACAATAAACTCACAAAGTGCCCAAGTATTTATGTGCAAATGATTGAAAGTGTCATTAAACTTGCCTAACTAGTCTCTTGTATTCTTTTGGTATCCACGAGGGAGGTATCGACGCTCGAGACTGAACTCATTATACGTGTAGCATATAGCAAGATAAGGAAACCACTATATAATTGCGTCCATTCTACTGTTCGCTAAGAAATGGATTAAGAAATTTGTCACTTGAAGTGGGACCAATTATTTCAGGTACAAAATAGTTACTAAAGCTTATCAGAAAATTGGGAGCAATATAGAACATAAATTTTTCTTTTAATGTAGTTTGGGTAGTGTAGGCAGTCTATTTCTTGTGCTAAATTTAGTATCGTTACTAAAGAAATGAAGAAATGTTTCAAATTGAAAACCACATCAATTCTCCATTCCAACAAATGTTAGAAAATTTTGACTAACTTTGGTTGGCAAAAATTGAAAGGCGTTGACCTATAAAATGTGAGCAGTTTTCGTGGGCCATCGTCCCTAGTATAGTACATAGAGGGTTTACAGACTTTAACTACGCACCCAATATTCCTGATCTGGCGCTAAGGAGGCTGAACCGGAAAGAAAGAAATCCAGGTCAAATGAGGAGGCGCAATATCAATTTTAAAACATTTTCCAAATATTTTTATAATGGAATAGAGGGCACTTATCAAGAGATTAAAAAGATATGTTGGAAAATATTGAGAAATAATACAAAAGATTTCTTTGCCTATTCCTTCTTCTTACACTTCAAGTCGGAAATGCTTGGGATCGTCAACGTAGTTTTGGTCAGACAGTTAAGGCACTAAGATCTTCTGAAATAACCACGGCGGATATCAGACACAACTTTAAAGATAATGTTATTACTAGTGACGAATCAAGGAAATTCGGCACCTAAAATCCAAAAATCCCACTGCAATTATTGATGCTAAAAAATATCAATATTTCCAGTCATTCCTTCAAAGTTCTTTCAATAAATTTGAAAAGTTTTCAATTTTTGCCATCATAAAGCCAGGTCGTAGAAGCAGAAAGTTTTCATAGTTGCTCATAATTTGGTACAGCCCAACATTCGAACCATGTACAAAATATAATTGGATGCTTGCTCTTATCAGAAGAGTTCAGATACTGCCTCACGATCATCGGTCGCTTTAATTGACGACCCGAGGCAATATCCTTATCTAATATTATTGCTGAGCCATGTTTAGACGTATTGTGTCATGGATGGATGAACCGATTTTGTGTGTCGCAATACAAAAGCAAAGATTAAAGGTAACAGCTCGAGTCCTTCCTCTTAGGCTTGGAAAATTACTGGATTTCAAACATAGCCCTCAAGGGATTATTACGCACAGCCCAAATTGCCTAATGCCGTTTTTATTTGCAATCTTCTTCTGCACTTGTAAAGATAACCGATTTTTCTTTAATTTCACTGATTTCAATCATGCCTATTTCGGATTTGCGATATACACCCGCAGAAGAAAGCCGAACTCGGTTCAGGAAATCTCAATGTTTCGGCGTACATTTTTATGAGGTAAAAAAATTTCACATAAAATGGAAACTACTAAATGGCCTACCTATAGTCGAATTAATTACTTCAAATGAATGTACTGTTGTCAGCATAAAAGGTCGACCATTAATAAACGGTGGTGGTATTGAACCCGGAAACCTGTTGGAAAAAGTGACATGTCTAAAAACTGAGATTTTTAGACTAGATCGACGCTGTACCCTACACTATAAATTTCGTTAAGCTGAGGAAAATCAGTTACAATAGGTTTTTCGAAACTCATCAAAAGAAGTGCAAGTTAGAACAAACCTGGAAAACGTTTCTCAAATAATGTGGGAATTAGACGACGAGAGAAGGACACGTAGCGGTTTAGAACAGCCTCAAGATTTTCTCCTTTTAAGGAATAACTTAGTTCCGGGTTATCCTCAGGCAGGAGGCCATTTTTGGGTTTGTTCTTCCACTATTTGATTCTTACATTATCGCAAAAATTTATAGTACTCGCTTTTATGAATCTCAAAAAATCCTAACTTTAGATGTATAACGCAAATGATTAACTTTTTTCCTCGGGATCATTCTTCGGAATATGTTTTACTATTCAAATGTAAGGTAAAAAATTATACAATATCAAAAAATATCATAAACTTTTATGAATTGAGGGAAACAAATTGCTTTTCAATTAATGAATTCCCCAAATCAATTTTAT
>QYTT01090726.1:0-15825 GCA_006980735.1 Dasypogon diadema
TAATTAAAAATTTATTTTGTTTCTCAATACGTAACAAATAAAACATTACTTATTATTTTCCATAACATCATTTACTAAACCCTTTTATACAAGTGTAACTATTAGTTATGTTCATTTTGGTGATTTTAATCTCGTTTTTGATAAAATTTTAGTTTCTGGATGTAAGTGTCCTACAAATAAAATCTTTTTGACTAAAGACAGGGCCAACTAAATCGATTTCCCGGGGCCAAAATGACCCAGTCCGACCCTGACAGGCTGAACTATTCTGTGAAACTACTAACCTGTAACGGATGATTAGTTTTCTCGAGTGTATCTCTGCAATGTCGGATCACAATATATTTCTAAATCTACTTTTGTTTATCAGTTTCAAAAATTACTTAGTGTGACTACACCACTTTTTGGCAATTCAGTTAAATGTTTTATTTCGGCCCAATTTTACATCTTCTCTTTGAGGCCTCCCGTTTCGTTAACTGAATTCTTGAGGAAAATTTTTCATTTATGCTACTCAAAGTATATTTTTCCTCCCATTCCCATTTTCAAGCAAATGATTAAAAGAGTAGAAACAAGCAATCTATATATCAAGAGAAATCGGTTCTGGCTAAGGTTTTCGGAAATCTTACTAACTCGCAATTGATGAAATATCTTGAGACTAATCGTCTAATTTACAACCACCAATATAGTTTCTGTACCAGACAGTCGACTACAATTTGATGAAGTTCCTTTCTGAAAGCTGACGTCATTTGCTTCACAATTTATGGCGAGAATGGAGTACTTGAGCTGTACAACCTAAAGTTCTTCGACAGAGTTTACTACTTTGACCTTATAGCTCAAATTCTGGCCTGGAGAGTGGAATACAGCAAATCGCATCAATATTAGTGTCTGTAAAACCATTTGGAATAGGAAGAGGTGGAGGAGTACCCCCTTTTTTGGTACTTTTTCACTTAATGTTGATAACTTTACGCACATTGACAGCCAACCGTGCGCGGCTGATATATCTCTCTTCATCTTAGATGAGATTATTGCTGCTCACATTAAAAAAATAGCCTTAGATTTCACTTCGGGACCTGATGGGGTTCCCCCCATGCTCGGATGCCTTGGTTGTTCCTCTTCGGATTCTTTTCCAGAAATCTGTTAGCAGTGGGCGTTTTCCTAAACTATAGAAGAATTCCTTCATTATACCCATTCACAAAAAAGGTAATAGGAATGAGATTTCTAACTACAGACCAATAGCAAAATTATCTTGCATTCCTAGACTTTTAGTGTCCATAGTTTTTTCTCAGATATCTCCACGATGTAGGGATGTTCTCTGGACCAGTCAGCATGGCTATGTCTCGGGTAGATCTACGCCAACCAACTTATTGAAATTTACCACCAAGACCATATCCGATTTTGGAAATGGTCTGCAGACTGACTGTATATATACGGAGGTCAGCAGGGCTTTTGACAAGTTATCGCATTCGGTCATTATGCTTAAGCTACGGAAACTGCGTTTTTCAACACTATTCTTGACATAGATTGACTCGTATCTGTCTGATAGATCCTACCAGGTACTTTTTCGTGGTTTGCGATCTGAGGTTATAGAGGCCACGTCTGGGGTGCCCCAGGGTAGCCACCTGGGCCCTCTTATTTTTATTCTTTGCGTTGATCACATCATACACCTCTTCCAATGTTTTGATTTATGCAGATGATATGGGGATTTTTTCCTCTATTAGTTATACTGATGACTGCGCTTCCCTCCAGGCGGACTTAGATGTCTTTCATTCTTTTGTGTGGGCACAATAACTTGGAACTCAACATGAATAAGTGTGAGATTATGTCGTTGGTTAGAAGACGCGATTCTATCAGTTATAACTACGTATTCGCCACAAACAGCATTCCGCCCGTTGGGTTAGATAACGACCTGGGCGTGAAGCTGGATTAGAAACTCGATTTTGTTTCCCATATTAATTGTGCGGCTTCGAGAGGCAATTCCATGCTTGGCTTCGTCAAACGCTGGTCCAGTGAGTTCTCTGACCTCTGGGTCTCTTTAACCTTATATACCTCGTTCGTCAGGCCACTGTTTGAAAACGCATCCCGTAGGTATGGAATCCCTTCTATGCTATCCACAGTGGTCGTATCAAGTCTGTTCAGCGCAGGTTCGTTCGATTTGTGCTTAGGGATCTACCTTGGAATGACCCCATGATTTTTCCGCCTTATCACGAGCGTCTTAAACTCGTTGGCCTGTCTTCTTTGGAAAAGCAACGAAGTGTTGCCGATATAGTTTTTATTCACCAGCTCCTTAACGCCTGCATTGACTCTGTGGAGCTTCAGGGCAGGGTAACCTTTCGGATTAATGATCGCAGTTTGAGAGGCGTTCCTCTTTTGCATGTTAACTCAACTAGAACTAATTACGGTAAGCATGAGCCTATTAACCGCATGTGTATGGCGGTTAACCGCGTTGGGGAACATTTTGACTTGGCTGCGCCTAAGGATGTTTAAAAAAACCGTCTTAAGGTGGCTTTGTGATTTTGTCTGAAACTAACATTAGTGACTAATTTCCTGTCCTTTTCTGGTGTGGCTTTACTAATGATTAATATTTTGCATGCTTGTCGAGGAGCCTAATCTTAACACATTTCTAATGAAATGTTTGAACGCTTTTGCGGAGATAGGTAAATGGTTCTTGGCCTCTTGCTGAGAAGTCCGCCTCCTGGGCTAGAAGGGAAACTCATTATTATTAACAACCTTTTCAACATTTTTTCAAATTTTACTGTATTTCTCACCAAAATGTTGCATAGTGTCACAACGGTTGCATTTTGTTAGGTACTTATGTACCACCAAAATAAAGGCATTTTTTCAAAATGATGATGTTCTATGCCATTACCTCAGACCAGAAAAAGATCACTTAAATGTCGTATGTCGCGAAGGCCCGATGAATTGGCCACCATGGTTTCCTGGCTTAAAACCTATCGATCTTTTCAAAGAGCTGGTCTACCCGAAAGGGTGCGAAACTTTAAGTGAATTATGCACAAAACTAGAATAGCCTAAATGCAATATGAACGGAAATAGGGATTATCAACAAAATTTGTTAAAACAATATCGCCTCTGCGTCGAAATAGAAGATCACTAATCTGAACTTTTGTTGCGAGAAAAATAAAAGTTACTCGTTTAATCAATTCTGTTTTCTTTAGAATTAAGGTTTTCATTCCTGACACACATTATAAACTTTTTTTAAATAAGGAGATTTTTGAAATACGCATGAAAAAACTTTTTCTCTTACTCTTTTCACTATATGGGCTTTCAAATTTAAGGAAAGAGTAAGAACTTAACAATTTCTTTGAATATAACTTTTTTCTCCATTTACAAGTAATGTTCAATAAAGGTAGTAGTCATGGTACACGATAAGCTAGTTAGCGAGCTGTAGCTACTTACGTTAAAATTACAATATTATTCCAGAAATCGAAAGTTAAGCGAAAATTGCAGAAAAAGCTGAATAACTACGAAAATACTAAAACCGCTGAACATGCATGGGGGTTATTTGGATAAGTATTAGAGTCCTCTATCACTCTGCTCTCTTTGATCCATGATTGATGGGACACCATGTATTTATTCACTTGAAACATTACCAGGACTTCGATAGTATCTATTCAGTTGCATCTATGATAATTGACTAGTACTAAAGATTTCACCGCTGCTAATATGGTATTATTTAGTCTTCTTTCTGTAAGTGTTATTGAAACTGCAAGGTAAACAATATCAGCTTCACCTTGAACTTCTGTCTTAAACGATCAATGAACTCAGAATCTAACTATATGAAAAGAAAATATAATCGATGTTATAATGAATAGCTCAGTATTACCTATTTTTATTATCAGTCGAATAAAATATTACCAATTTGTGATTACGACCGGTACAATCCATGATTTCTTGAATTTATTACAAATTGATGTTACGTGGCTTATCACAATAAAGAGTAATTTATGACAGGGAACTTCCAGTGTTATATTACGCAGATAACAAAATATCAATACGGCGCGGCTTGAGGCTATATATTTATGTTATCTAATTATGCTCCATGATAACTTTCTTTTTCCAAGTGTAGCTAAAAACATTTAAAAAGAAATAATAACCAATTTAAAAATATATGCATACAACAAATGGACAAATAAACTTCTCCAGTATTCCCAAATATTTTCAGAGCATACAATAATTATGAACAGGGAAAATAAAACATTTGTTTTTATTTTAATTGATTAGAGACATTTCAGGGATATTTAGGGCCGATTCCAATCCAAGTCTACGTCTTCGTCTTCATCTCGTTATAACAATTTGTGACGTCAGACCGAGACAACTTGGAGCTTGGCTAGTTTGTATAACACTTCATCAAGTTAACTTTTGAGTTGACTTCATGCAAATTATGAACACGATTTCTTCAGGAAAACGCATATTCTTTTGCATTATTTTTGATTTACCATAAGCCAATAGCTTTTTTAATTAAAATCAAATGATTCTGAAACAAAAATAATGTATAATGTCCATCAATTCCTGCCTAATAAGCACATTAAGCTTAATCATGAAAAGATGAACGAAATGTCAAAAATCAAGCAAAGCAAGCCAATTGGGACGAAAATGCTTGATGCTCGTCTCGATCTAACGTCACAAATTGTTATAACGAGATGAATAGACGAAGACGTAGACTTGGATTGGAATCGGCCCTTAATTAGACCTCTGCACTCGGGTCCCTTTCTGTCCCTCTGCCAAAAACCGTCTTAGCCGGTCCCCGTTGGGTTTCCTAGCAGAGTCCTAACTTCTACGCCCCTGGCTAACACGAACATTTGTTTGTAGGTCAGCTGTCCCATGGTAATCATAGGGCTGCGGGTGATCACCAACCTCCTGTTCACCGTGTTTGTTTTAATAGAATCTGTTTTTGTTTTCTAAAAATAAATAATAAAATATCTTTACTTAGACTGTTTGTAGTGTAGATTTGTACTCGTTATTAAGCGGTCACGGTCTAAACCACCATAAAATGCTATCTTAATGGTTATTTTTCAATACGGAGAGATAACTAACTTCAGACCACTTTCACGATAGGTACTTCAAAATGTTTGCTGTAAATTCCAGTTCAAAGATAAAGATACTTAAGATGAATGAATTAGCACGTATGGTAGATTACAATGTGTTACGCACAAATTTTAGTGCGTACGATTTTTGCCAAGCAGCGCTGGAGATGGGTGTGTACAAGTAACATCGTATTTGGCCGTCACGTGGTTTTCACAATTTGAATTTTACCAGACGAAGACCACGAACTCAGGCCAAAGACGAGATGAACCAGGTGTAAGATCAAGGAAACACTGTTTTCACTATAAGTTCATCTAATTTTATAAAAGCACTCTTTAAAAAAAGCAAAAAACTTAATCTCGGATTAAAACCCCTAGCACTGGGCTGCCTAGTTAACCTCTTTCGTAGACACATAAAAATTGTAACTTAAGCCAGGGAAAATAAATCAAATTGAAAGAAAAAAGGTACTTAGCTTTGTTCTTGAAGCTGAGAACTCTTCTTCTCTATCCTCGATCCAGTCCCTGCGTCGCTTTCGCCTCCATCTTCTGAGCGCTCTCCAATTCAAGGTTTCTTCGATTTACTCGGCCTTTTCTTGCCTCTGCTACATAAACTCCATTTTTTCCGACGGTAATCTATACAAATACTTTTCGCCACAATTTCTGTTTTTCTATTCTGTTCTGTAACTTTTTGTTTGCTCACACACTTTTTACTGCACAATCACCTCTGCTACCACCTGCTTCACCTATCTAAGCCATTGAGATCTTGCAGATGTTTTTGATTTCCTGACTCCTATTTTAAAAATTTTTGGCATAGCCTCCCGTCGATTATTTTCGAAATTTGAATTTTTGCGTAAAAGTTCAATATTTGTTAAAATTTGATGTTCGATCGTGGACATGGGGGCCAGGTTTTGGTTTCGATCAGGCTTCGGCTTACGGGAAAGCCAATATAGCAGGCTTTCCGGGAAATTTGAATTTATTCTCTATTTTTGTGTTTCCTGTTTCTGTTGTCTGCGTTGTACACCACACCGTTGGAAAGTATTGTGATGTAACCAACCTAAAGTCATATGCACGTTGACTTTAGGATGGTTACATCACAGTATGTTTTCTATTTACTAGACACTCTAATCCTTTCTTTCAGATCAAAGTAAAACCCACAATGTTCCCGCTGCCGAATTCGCCTTACACTTCAATATTTACGAGGTAAGTAGAAGTTATTCTTTCAAAATGCGAACCCTAATCCTATCCTATGAACTGAACAATTCCTATCCCCTATGACAACTATTTACAATTTAATTTATTGTAGTTTAATTTAATTTATTTGAGTTTTCCAAATTTGAATCCACAGGTGTGTAGCCAGAAAAGGATAAACCCATAGAGGAGAGTTAAACCATCGAGAAAAGGTACACCTCATAGTTCCGCCTCTGTAAAACAATAATAGGGATTTCTTTGCAAGTCCAACTTATCACGAGCAAAAGACGGCACAAACACGTATCCCTCACTCCTATTTTCGAATATCCTATTGCGCTCTCTCAGGTCATCCCGAAGAAAGCCCAATAGGTACCATTACAAATGATTTAGTATATTCCAATAATTTAATGTAGCTGCTGCATACATTTCATAAACTTTGCCCAAAAAAACGCATGAATTAAAAAATTTTATGAATTCAAAGATAGGAGATAGCACGTAAATAATGTTAAGATTTAAATATTTAAATGAGTTTTGAATAAAACGCAAAAAATTCTGGAAATGTTGAGATATTTTCAGGTTCACTTTGTGAACAGTACTTCTTGACATGTATAAGAAAACTCACTTTAGGTCCAAGATAATTTATTATTCGAATTTTGCAAAGTTTTTCGAGCCTAGGTGTTTCGTCCTATTAAAGGTGACGGTCCCGAAAAGGGCCCTCTTTTACAATTTTTTTTACAGCTTAGTGAACTATATAAGAACTGAACGAAAGATATACTATCAAGGATACTTTGAGGTATATTTGTGCAAATTTTTACTAAAAAATAAATAAAATTTAGACGGATATGTATAGGAAAGTGCCGATACGTAAAAAATTTCTCTCCCAACGGTTGTGTCGATATCTCCGATATGCTTATATATGGTTATCAATATATTAATTATACAAAGAAAGCTCCCGGTTCCGTATTTCAGCCACGTTTTTTATATGGAGTTTCATCGAGTTTTTCTTGAAATTTTATAATGGCAACACTGATCCGCATCTGTTCGGGGTTGTGTTCATTACTTTGGGGTTGCGTTCCTGGGTAACTTTGGTATTAAGTTCGGTGTTTGCCACCGATAAGTATGCAATACATGGATTTATATATATTTTTTCATTATTCTGCATGGTAAAATATTTTGCAGATGTCTTTTTGTCTGCTTGCTTGCATGGGAGGATTAGGATTAGGGGAGGGACACCTCTGAAAAAACGCGCTTTGAAATTTAAGGTGCAAATTGAGAGAACATATAAAAACGTTATGTCACTCATATACCTTCAATTTGTGCATTTTCACAGGGATCTCCTAGATCCTAGTATATGATATATTTTCTTAATCTACATAAATGTAGTTAACGTTAAGCGTAGCCGTTTTTTTAAATTACTTTTTTCACAAAATGGCGGCATATACAAAAACAACCATTTTTCTTCATTCAAGCGGCCGTAAAAAATAGTAGTTTTCAAAATAAAAAAAGGCTACGTTTAACGTTAGCCACTACGATTATGAAAATTTTGGATAAAAAATTTTTACGATCGGATTATTAGTGTTCGAGTTTTCGTTAACACGAGGTCGGAAAAAGTCGTTTCGAGAAAAACGCGATTGAAAGTTTAAGTACGTGTTTTGTTTTTAAAATGCCGGAGAGAACTAAATGCCGAATATTACTTTTTATTATTATGAACATTAAATATTTAACGTTAGAAGATCCTAGCAGGCTTTATGTCGTATATGAGGCAAAATGGAGACGAGGGGAATTACACCAGCAGTTACGATCAGCCGGGAACAGTCGCATTACTTGCACCCACTAAAAAGGCTATAACTTCGTCATTTTTACGAATTTTTACATACATCCTTTCTTTTATGAAAATTTCCAAGACCTTTCTACAAAAATTTTAGTCGATTTTACCAATTTTATGGATAATATTTTCCTTAAGGTGCTGAATTACTTAATGATCGTTTGAGGAAACTTCTCGCTTCACATAGCCGCATAAAAAGAAGTCTAAGGGTGTTAGATCGCATGATCTAGGCGACCAATTACCGTCTCCTTTTCTTGAAATTATTCAGTTACCAAACTCTGATCTTACAAGAGATGTAGTGACTCAAAAGCCGTAACAGCAACAACGATCTAGCTCGGTAAGCGGCGCGAATGAGGTCGAGCTGCTTTCAAAAAAGCTGTACAACAGACTTGCTCAACTAATTTCTGCTAAATTCTATTTCTAATCCCAGTAAAGTGTTTTCATAGGTGGCCAATAAGATCGGTCACAACAAGATCGATCACAACTTGTCATCAGATATTATTTCGTCCAAAACGAAAGGAAGGAGTAGGAGGAGTAAATCGCAATTGATACTGAAATTATCCTCGAATAGAGAACAGAAAGCTTTTCTAACAAATTTTCGAAGGCATAGCCCAGTGCGGCTTAATAATCCCTTGGTCTTGGTTTGATTCAGCTCTTAGGCTGGCCACACATTACGGACTTTTTCTTTAGACTTAACCTGTCGTTAAAGTCGGAGCAGTTTTTCAGATTTACCCGATGCTGTCCATACACTACGGAAGATAGAAAAAGATGGATCCAACTTCTTGTTGGTAGAAACCAATGACAATGAAGGAACTTAGCACGAGGCTACTACACATTTCAGTTTTTTACTTCAGGGACTTGAAAGATTCACGTAAATTTTCAAGACTAGCTAGAAATCCTTCGTTCCAGATTTAACCGACAGATTTTTCCCACACACTTCGGACAGAAAAAAAATCGTTTAATATATCCCAGTCTGTCATACGTAATCCTCTCTGTGCTCCAAAAATAGTTTCACATAAAAATATTTACAATATATGTATATGTTTTTTCACAAATGTCTATATAATATATAAAGAACAGAAAATGTAAAGGGAAGGCGGAATATCTCGAAAAGTAGTAGAAGTTAGGTTTTGGGGAACGTTCTTTGGATGTGTTGGTTTTCATTAAATTCCTGTATCAACTGCATTTAAACTTTTATACAGTAATGTACTTATTTTTGCATGTATACATTTACATACTCCTGTTTAATACATCTTCACTCCCATCATTGTATGTATAGTACATAATAGAATCTTCTAGAACGCTACTTATTTTTGCTGTATATGTTTTCTGTATAACTGAAATTTGTTGCACTCTAACCTGAACTCTTGTAGAATAAAGAAGTTTTGTAAGAAAGATCAGCTTTTATTTAACAGGATGGAAGTTGGAACACAGCAAAGAGAAAATTTGGCAGTGACCTTGAATTTGACCCAGATTTAATTTTAGAGGCCACTTAGAGGTCAATTTAGTATAATTATTGTAATATTCTACTTTTGTCACCGTAAATAGAGAGGGCGTGGAAATAAATATGTGGTCCACTTACAGACCAAAGCGACTTACAGGGATCACTTCAAGGTCAAATAACCTCTTGAATCAATACTCAGTGCTCAGTACATTCTCAGAATAACCATTTGAGATAAAAGTTTTGCAATATATAGAGGGACACTTAACCACTATATTGGCCTTAATTACTCTCAAAGAGGTGTGAAAATGTTCTATTAACACGTTGCGTGCTGCGTCTAAAAAGCACCTGAAGAAGATTCGCAAAATAAGGTATTCGAAACGTTGAACTTATTGTGATTATGATTATGAAATTATTTTAATAGACTGATCAGAGTATTCTCCAGAAATACAGACATCATATATTTTTTAAAGCTTTTTTGGACAGTGTGGTAGCCTGTAGATGTGAAGGTCCGTTACGAATATTCTGGCATTCAGCACTTTTCATTATATACTTATTACATGCTTTTCTCCCTATTATCTAGGGTATATGATAACTTAATTGGTCTCAACCAATTATAGCTTCTTTTCTTGTTATTTACCTGCGTATGAGTTGATCTATCTATAGGATAACTAATTTTTCGTACTTTATGATGGATGTCTTCTATTTACGATTCCACAATAAAGCTTAACCTTTCGTCCCTGGATGGTGTGAGAGCCATGATGAAAATCTTTTGTAATCACTCCTGAGGTTTGAACATATGGCATTTCAATGCTCGAAGTATTCGCTCTAAACAGTGATGGACATACATGTAGATTTTCATTGTTTACACTTCGGGGTAAACAATGCGCAGACAATGTAGATAATGCATCGTCTACGTAGGCAATGTCGACTTTTGGTAGATAATGTAAAATTTTACCATTTGTGTGCTTCCAATGTACTGCAACTGATTTAGCAAAGCTAATTACATAAGAGGTTTTTCTGCATCAAATAATTGCATTAAAGGCGATAGTTGTATAACTTTTTCATACAGAATATCACACAGTGGGTTTTATGCGTTTTTTGAACATATTTCTTAATTAAAGAAATGGGACTAAATTGGAATTATGGAATTATGCAAAGTGCATACTTAGAACAATTTGCTATTTTATTTCTGTTGAATTTTATGTATATAAAAAGGGCTATTGTAATAATAGTGATCTTAAAAAACAAACAAAGAGTGGAACAGCGAATCCCTAGCGTTGTATATGAATATGAACTCTCCACTCAGATCCGACATTCTGGGGTTTCTTAAAATAGAACAGTAAAACGTAAGAAGAAAATATATATCTCACTATATCTTATTTTTTATCTATAAAAACGAGCACTAAAATCACCAGCCCAGTGAATAAAACATATTTTTGAATTGATAATCGAAAGCGACAACAACATTTAGATCACAATGAATATGCAACTGGAGAAAAAAAGCAATGTGCATACTTTAGTACATACTATCTTTAGTTAGTATACATTACGGATCTTTTTTAGTGTCCAACATAGAAATACAACTTGAAAGGATATGCTTTTTTGAGAAATGGCATAGATTTTTTACGTAACTTTCCACAAGTGTCAGACACATGCAATTTTCCTCCTCTCTGTTAACAAAACATTTGGAAACTGTCATTGAGTAGCAAGGGACATGAAAAATTGATTTAAGAAGAAAAAACGATACATATTCAGATTCAAGATATTGAACTTATATACATTCTGCAATAACTGTCATAAAAACAAAAAATAGATCTCAGCTAAAAATAGAAATAGAACCAAGAGTGTCAATTTCCAATATATTACCATCTTATGATAATCTTTCCTCTGCAAGACAGGCTCAACTAAGCCATTAATTTTAAGTTTCATGTTTAGCTTTGCAATATTTATATATAAATAATTTTTTAAATGAAGTATTTTTATAAAGAAATGATTTATTTACATTTATTTTGTTTTTGGAATGTATTTTATGTTTTTCTTTTTATATTGTTTTTGTTTCGATAAAACTGTTTGTCTGTGTCTACATATGATTAACCGAATTGTTGTCGAGAAAAGTGTCAGTTTGCTTCACACAGTGTATTTGATTAGATTTTTGTCAGTTAACTTTACGTGAATCAGGATGTGAGTGTTGATAATTACCCTTTGCTAATACTAACATCACTCCTTAAGGCGCACAAGAAACAGAGGCCAAAAAGACTGATCAAAATATTTCATTACATATAATTTATGCTCCCTATTCCAGTCAGCCATCAAGTGTACTATAAGTTACATAAAATCTGTGACTAAAATGCGGAAAACTTCCCGCATTTCTTAAATGTAACTCCAATGTGGTTGCTTCGCTAACAAAATATAACCTGACCGATAATTACTTTGAGTTGTTAACCGAATTGTTAATGGGATAATAACGAAATTCTTTCAGTTCCACACTATACAATTCACGCATTAATCGACTTGTTAACAATTTTTTGTGTGTGACGATGATAGTGTGCGAAAGAAATAGTTGAGAAACGCATGCTACTTGTTTGAAAAAAAAATCATATTTACAAAATATATTCCCTGCTGGTCGTAAATAAAACAATAAAAATCTTAACAGATACAATCTTTTGAACAATTTACCAGTAACAAAGAAACAAGCAATTTCAAAACTGCCATCATTTATTTTGTAGCCTCTATGGTTTTTCCCATCTTATTTTCACGTGAACGTAACTCTTGCTTCGGGTGATTCCATAGGAGAAGAACCGAGAACATACTGTGCAGCAAACGTCAGTGTACTTGTTGCGAATTTCTTTCGTTTGTCAACAAATTACGTGACGAGAATTTGAACCAAAACAAGTAAGGTACATATCGTGTTTGCCGTGTGAAAAAGAGTTTGTGGAAAGCTGTTTACCAGATTTATTTGCCAACATGGAGTTTTCCGGAATTAATCGTCATTAAAATTTGGGGGTAGTGCCATGAATAATGCATAATTGTCTCTTGTAAAGAGATTTTCTGCTTTTTATTTGGAATTTGTTGTGTATAAATGTGGGATTTTCATCAAATTAAAAAATACCGGGGTTGTGTACTAAATTTTATTAAATTAAAATTAAATGTCTGGATCTAGGGTCCAGTGTGTCCGCATTGTCCGACGGCTCAGTCCAGAAGGAAGCCTTCGTGCTTCCCACACAAGGTGGGAAAAAGATGACTGACATTTAGAATACATTCTGAATTTTCTATTCTTTCTATTTTATTAGCTTATCATGTGTAATTACCCAACATTTCACCAACTATTTAATATTGTCCTGCGATCTAAGCATTGCCCTTGTACATTTTTCAATTTGACGCTCATTTTAATTATTTCATAATTATTATTTATTTTTACTTCTTTTTACAGATCTCTTTGTTCTTGTAAAAGCGAATGATTAGTTTATCACCCGCCGTTTTCACGAATCAACAATTGAGTACAAAACCCAATGTTTATCTTTTAATGATTGAGTGCACAACTCAATCAATTCAACTTGCTTGCTCTGGCACAGAACCAGTACAAGAGTCTTATTATAGTTACCAAAAGGAACTGATGTCTCTAGAAGCCAAGAATAAAATAGAAAACGACTTAACTTGATGAACACTGTCAAAAGACTGAGCTTTATTTACCTTAATTCACAGTGGATACTTAGCTTTGGATTCCCACGAATTTCCACGTCCAGAAGCTCACACAAGACATTTGACACATTTTTACTTGTTTGTTTCTGCTGCTATCGCGAGCAATCCGATAGCCGTCTGAACATTCTTGACATGATAGCTTTGTCTGGAGAATTTTGCTGATCCAAAATTTGTTTGTGAGAGCTTAGGAAATTCATTTAGGGGATGCAATTTCAACACTCTTAATACATCATATCTATCACATCGAATTTAATTTCATTCTATTTTGATGAATTCAATCTTCACATATTTCAATATCTTAACCAAAATCTCACCCTTATTTCTATTGAAATTAAAGTTTGGATTGGACGTGGAGTGGGCCTCTTCGAGTAATTTGATCTAGAGACGTTTACAATTCTTTACAATTGCGGCATCAATCCAAGTGTTTTTATATAGTTACTAATCCCAGTAGCGAAAGAAAGCCATTACTCAACAGATTTTATTGCCTCTATTTTCCATTACACAGAACTGGTTCAATCATTGATTAATTGGAAGTAGTTATTCGAAAAATCACTATTAACTGATTTTTGCTTTAATTACACTTATGAACGGATTCGTGTCATAGAGAGTGTTTTATTTTTCTTTTGCACTGGGCTGTCCTGAAGAAAACGATGAAAATTCAAATTTTCACAGGAAAGTACACGCTAAATCTCTTCTGAAAGAGATATGTCATTACTTTCTGCATTACCTCTTTTAGAAGGTAATGAATTATAGAACTGGTTATTATTTGCACAGAAAAATTTGAATTGATGGTAACCATTTAATGAATTTTCCATTCATGATGGAAGCAGATTCTCCCCGAGTTGATAACCATTTTCGCTACTGGTATGTTCCCACATTTTACTTTATCCTCTTCTTTAAATGATTTTCTTCTTCACCCCCCCATATTATATTCTTATATATATATTTTCTTGACTGGTAATAAATTTTTTTTGTTAACAGTATAAGCTTTAAATATCACGTTTGGATTGAATAAGTTTTAAATGTTTTGCCTAATTAAGGAGGATTCTCATGTAGTTTGTCCTTCTATATGTCAAAAACGTGTTTTTAAACATTTTTTTCCGCAATATTCGAATTTTTACCCATTGCAATTTTTACTTAAGACTAGATACTTATCTTGACTGCTTTTTGTCTCTGAAAATTCCTTTACTTAAGCCTCATCGCCATGTGGGATTTTCATCAAATTAAATGAACATGGAACTTGTGCACTAAATTTTATTAACTTAAAATTAAAGACTTAGGATCCGGACAATGCGGACGTCCGACGGCTCAGTTCAGAAGGAAGCCTTCGTGCTATCACTAACAGGAACAAGTTGGGAAAAAGTACCATAGCTGTGACTGACATCTGTTTTCTGAATATAACATTCAGTTTACACTCGTTACAATAAGAAACATCTTACAGTCATTGACGAAACTTAGGACCTCATTTCTTCTCACTTGAAATCAAGATCAAATTAAATAAATAAAGTTTTTGGATTTTGTTGAGTTCAGATTTCAATTTGACACAAGCTGGCAGTTTCTATTCACTATATGAAATGGAAGAAATAATATCCAAAGTTGTGTTTTTAATATCATCAACTCAGTATACAGATTTTCTCTTCAGAGCTAATGTTACAACTCTGATAATTTGAGAAAATAAACCACCGCCATCTTCGGAACACGCTAACAAAAATAAGGGATCTTGTCGTATGTGGTTGAGAGAAGAAAAGAAAAGTGACAAGGGCAGGGAGGGAGAGAAAAAATGATACAAGGAGGGAACCTGAAGGTGACTACTACCCAAACACCCAAACGACCCGATCTCCTCCTGAGATCTTTCAACTTTACTGTTATCCATTAAGTAAAAGTTTACATCAATATTTCAAGGTCACTCGATTGCCTTTCTTTCGCCAGTCAATTGCGGTTTAAGGCATGGGAATTCATATTATGATTATTAAACTAGCCCTTTCCTACTTTTGAAGCAGATTATAGTTATCGTTAGATGGTATCACCGATAATCCACTTACTTTTGTGAGAGATAATGTCTTTTGAAAGAAATTGCAGCACATATTTTGAGCAAGAAATTAGTGTTTTAACAAATTTGGTAGGTATACCATGTGACACAATGTCATTGGATTTATCTACATAAACCAGTATTCAGGACTTTTGCGGCTCAATGTCATGAAAGCTAACTTCAAGGGAATTTTACATAATAGGTGATAGCAGGCGGGAAGGATAATTACTGAGTGGAATTTGCTCTTCAACAATGCCACTATGCGGATCACATACGTCTACTTGAGGAATGATTCGGAATATCACACTGGGGATGGAAAGCAATCTCAAGTAAAAATGCTGTATATACCTCGTATTCTAATAACTTTAATAGAAACAGAGCATGCAGGTACGCATGTATGTATGTCTTACAAGGCAGCTCCAAACTTCAAAATTTGTGTGAGTCTAAAAAAACCTTATTCTGCTTATAGCTGTGAGACATAAATATTGATACTACAAACTTGTTTTGAACATAATAAAATACACTGTCATTAGTCTTGCGTACCCTTTACGTCAGCATGTATCAATATCTGACGCGGATAATCCCATCTTACGGGTAAGGGAAATAA
>QYTT01090728.1:0-11790 GCA_006980735.1 Dasypogon diadema
CTACACTTTACTAATTTACAAATAATTTGGCAAGCTTACATTCTAACATGCAACAAATAATAGAAATTTAACTGATTACTTAAACAATCTGTCCACCTAGTAGGTCGTCCTCCACGTGCAATTCGCTACGCAACAAATCTCATGGCGGAGAAAATTTGCCATTCGGGAATTTTTGGTTCTTGCTGGTTTTCCGCAATTCGCCGAGTTATTCACCTGTATTGCACTTAATGTCCTTGCTTTATGCGTTAATCAACAACCCTGTACATAAATATCTTTACAATATATTCCTACCACTTATAACTATCTAACTATGAAACCTTTACTTACCCTAGTGGGGAAAACTTAAGTAGAAAATGCTGACCTCTTTTATTACCAATTTATCTTTTTGGCATACAACTACTATTTTTCTTTTAATCACAGAACTTCACCAAATTTACAAAATTGAAATATATTGACTTTTAACTTTTTTTCTTTTTTTTATGTCTTGTCTTCTGTGGTCTCTTTTTTTTTAAGCGGAAACTCCACTTCCACCTGGAAGCTCATGCCCAACATGGCCCCACGCGGATGCGAAGACATAACTTTCAAAAGCCATTTTGTTATTCTCCGAACTTGGACTAGAGTTTAAGAAAAACACGGTTACAATTTTATTTGAATTTTTGAATTGGGTTTTCATATCTCTCTTGAATTATTTGAAATTTTTTAGAAATGTGAGCCTTATTTTTATACGTGATAAATCGAAAAACACCCAACACGCTACACAATGATGTCAATAAATGTGTTTACATGGTCTGGAACTTCGTTTGGAATCTAGTCTTGAGTCGAATTTCGTCCAAGACTTTTAGTTTGATTTATTGCGTTGACATTCCGCATGCTTGGAAGCATGCTTGGAAGCCATTTTGGATTATTTCTTCAAAAATATCCAGGTAATCCTTTTCCTTTAAATAATCCTCAATTTGCAAGAACCAAACTTTGATATTACTCAAAGCCACATTCACACTAGCGGAAGACACAGCGTCTGGAGTTCTCAAGGATATATTGGGGTGGCGTTTGAGAAAAGCCCTGAAGAAGCCATTCCCAGGAAACACCTCTCGCCGAAAGGATGCTTTCTAGGATTTTCAACCAGAAACTCTTTGACGGCGTAAAACAGATCTTTCTTTCTTTTCGGAAAGCCTTTCCTTTGGCAGGTTATTATCCACTCTTCTTCCTCGGAAGTTAAAACGGTGACAGAACCTGGTCGAATATTTGAAAAGTTCTCACCCAAACGAAACTAGATCGTTGACCGAGGAATCCCATTGATTTTCGCTGCATGTTTAATTGATATTTTTCTTTTCCTTAGAACCTTCTGCAGGGTTTCTTCTGTGTACGTCATTCGTTTTTTTTTGCATTTTACTGAGAATAAGAAAACATAGAGTGTTTTACTATTTAACACTCATATGCGACGGTATCAAGTGTTGTACAATTTATTGGCAGTGTCAAAGGTACATTAATCGGCATATATACCTCCGTGTATTACAACTATTGGCAAAGAGGGCCAATAATTGGAAAAACTGATTTTTTGATACCATTTATTGGCACCGCATTTTTTAATAAAGTTAACTATAAAGTTAACCAATGTTGGTTATAATATTAATCAATTAAATGTTTAATAATTAAAAAAAGTATTTACGGTCATATTTTAATAATTCTAATTTTAAATATTTCGACTTACCTGCTCTTGCTTTTCTTCGTTCTTAAACACAAATTCGTTTATTTTAAATCACACTAAAACACGTGCTACTTGTGCAACGATTTACAACCGACTGACCGGGTCAATGAGCTTCAAAATTCTATGACGCCTTCACAGCCAACTAGATTTTTAAAAATTTTAAAAAATTTACCGTTGCTTCCACACTGAAGCAAAATATTTCTTATTTGGCGGAAGGTGCCAATAGCTGTGTGGATATTTGGGTGTACAGCTATTGCATCGTACGCTAATTCTTTTTATCTTTTGCAATGAAAAACACAGTGAAAAATAAAAAGTTGGTAGAGACATTTGTCCACTGGGCCTTTCACTGAATCAGAATAGGCCCCAGAGCTTGGAATATAGCACTCGGCAATACTTCGAACTGGAACGAATTAAGAAAACAACATTTTGCTTTAGTCGGGGCAATATATCTTGCCGTTTAGAGATAAATCTCAGGAGCACAGCTTTTCTTAGGAGTAAAATATTTTTTTAGTTCCGCTACAGAGCTCTAGATGCGGGGCAAAAATATAAGGCGGGTTAACCAGAAATCCTCAGAGTGTAAATTATAAAAATTATAACACGTGTACATAACTCTTGTTTTAAGGTAGCCAAACTTTAAAACTTATCTTAATGTCGGTTTTGTCCACATTGTGCTTCTTTCAATTATTAAGAGGAACAAAATCAGCTTTTCAACACAAAAACTTTTAACAAGCGCCATTTATTTTCTCGTAGAAGAGATGATAACTGAGTAAACTTAGTAACTCCGTACAATGTATGTCTGTAATTTGCTGCCAAAAAACGCAACTATAGAATTTTTCAGGCTGTGGAAGGTGCACAGAAAACATTTCGTTGATATCAATTCATCTTCAGGTTGATCTGGGAAGGTAGGAAGAATAAAGTTAGGATAATGGAGCTAATTAAGTTTTATGCGAGTTTCGGGGCTTAAGAGAATCAACAGCAATAAAATAGCTGATTCCCTGGGCTACAGTAGAAGGTTTACTGTCCCAAAGCATTTCCTTGCCATTTTAAGGGCCTCAGTGGTAAGGAGCGAAACGACTGGGACTGGAAGAGTTTAAACGCTTTACAAGTCGCAAACCAGAAACTCCCAATCGTAAGCTTTTTTCATTAAGCAAGCACGAAATTATGTCCATTGCTGTGGCTTACATTCTGCTGCGATTGCGAGTCCACTACAGAACTAAGGAATAGGAATTTTGGTCTGATTGAGCTCGCAAAGGACAGGTAAAAAGAATGTCCTCTCTTATACCGCATTGAGCATATGGAGAGCGTTATTGCAATTTTATGCACAAAAATTATAAACATGTATTTGTGGCATATAGGTAAGGACTATTATACCCTAGACTAGACCGACGGCATACTCTAAAGAGCATTATGACGTCAAAATATAATGATTTGTTTAAAATTTCGTACAATTAGCCCGAGGGCTACGTGAATTTGACATCATAATAATCATTAAAGCATGTCGCTTTTGAAAACATTATGTAATTAGAAGAAAAGCTGTTTTAAACACTCTATGGCCATTTTTTATATTATTTATATTTTCACATAGCTTTTCTTCAAAAATACGAATCTTTTCAATTCTTTACTATATTTATTACGTACTGTATTCGCTAGATTTTTTAAGATATTGTCTAAGCTCAGGGGACAACGCTATGATCCACACAGCACAGCTTAGTCAGGAATAAATTAGAGAAAGGGAGACTGGGAAATTTTAACCTGACAAATGTTGCAAGTGAGCCACAATTTTTTTGGCATGAATTTTTACTGTGCATGCTGCTTGTGCCAGTGGCTTCACAAGTACAATTTTTGTCAGTAGAATTGATTCAACCACTGGTACCTGGAAAAATCACCGTGTTCTGTGCGCGATTCGAAATCACGCCAACAGGGAAGAAACTTTGCGGACGTGTGCCTCAGCCCGCTCGACCACCGGCGTGGATTCTTAAAAAATCTCTATCCTCTCCACAAATGTCGCCTGCTTTCCGCTTTATGCATACTTTTACTGCTGTAATAATTAACAATAACAATAACAATAGTAATTTATTGGATAGTACAAAGATACTACAATCTTGTGTGTACACAAAAAAAGCTGGCTAAGGATGGAAGGCAAAAATAAAAATAAAATACAGTCTAACTTAAGTACTAACTAAGGTGATAGAAGATGACAAATACAGAATAAGAAAACAAAGAAAAGAAAAGAAATATATATATAATTAAATTAAATTTAAATCAATAAAGAATGAAAGAAAGTAAAAGCGAAAGATAGATAAAGATGGAACGGGAAAGAAAAAGTAAAAGAAGAGGCTCCGAAAAAGTAAATGCCGCGGGTGTTCAAAATGTGTTTAGTTCTTCGAAGAGTTTACAGAATTTACCGTGAGAGACCGTGCGCAGAATACCGCCATATAAAAGATTCCACTTAAGAGCGAACTGGACAAAGAAAGAGCGCTGTCCGAAGCGCGAAGAAGATCTGGGAATAAGCAGCTTGAGATTCCTAGCCGATTGCAGGAAGTGCAGCATTTCGGACAAATACGGTGGTTGCTTCTGGTAAATTAGCTTGTGCATGAATTTAAGACCACGTAAGGTTAGGTAGCTTTCCAAGTCACGACCGAGTATGGAAGTCAAATAAGGTGAGATATGGCTATTTCGCGGCAATCGGTGTACGAAACGTATCATGTCATTGCATGCCACTGAAAGTTTCCTGCAACAAGTAGCGTCCACGGTCGGGAATACCAGGCTTCCATACGTGAAGTGGGGAACTATTAGGGCTTTGACCAATTTCATACGCAGGTTGAATGATAACAAGTTTGAGTTGACCCATAAGCTCCTCAAGCAAGCATAAATCTTTCCGATTGTAGCATTAACGTGGTGACAGCAGGTAAATTTAGAATTGAGCTTTATTCCCATTTTTGAGACAGAATCCGCGTAAGAAAGAGACGAATTGTTGAGTAGCACTGGTGGTAAGGTGTTAGCATCAAGCACACTCCTATAGATAGGCAAGCAATTCGACTTTCTAGGATTAATGGACAAACTGTTTTGCTCAGCCCAGTCGTAGATACGCTGGATATCATCATTTAGGAGGGTGAGATAGTCTTCCATCAAGCCAATCGGTGGGCTGAGGTAAACCTGTACATCATCGGCATATAAATGTACCGAAGCATCTAAGAGAACATCCGAAAGATCGTTAATGAAGAGGCAGAAGAGGAGAGGCTTGGGGTACACCAGTTGTAAGAGTTTTTGTGGCTGATGTTACGTTGTTCACTTTAACGAACTGGCTGTGGCCGTGCAGGAAATCACCAATTAAGCGAATCGCGGTAGTAGAGAAGGAGAACTTACTGGAGAGTTTCGAAAGAAGTATAGCGTGATTTGTCGAATCAAAGGCTTTACTGAAGTCAAGCAGCACAAGAATTGTGAGATGGTCTTTATCGAGTGCAGAATGAATATCGGAAGTAACCTTTAAAAGAGCGGTTTCGCAGCTGTGGTATGGACGAAATCCTGATTGCCACTTAGACAATAACCCGTTCGCGGAGATTCTTCAATTAAAATTGATTTAACACGTTCACGCCGGGGTGACCCTCAGGTGGGTCACGCGAGAACCTTAAGAGAAAATTGCATGATATACTAAATACAACATGAGAAAGCTCTCTTCCTAGCAAAGCGCCGGCGTGAAGGTGTTAATCATCTCCATATTAGAGTTAAAAGATTGGTCTTTGGCTTATTAGGTCACGTCCGTGGTTTTGATTCATTTTTTAGAGGAAGGCCAGAAAAAATAGCATCCTAGAAAGAATTTTTGGCCCTATCCGTCTTTGTGATAAAGTTAATCACAAAGTCAATTATCAGACGGGCTTTCTCAGGGCTGTACACTCTATCTAGGAGCAATGTGGACTACTTTCTAGCTACGTATAACCACTTGAGATGCTTCTGTTTCTCATTGGAAGAACTTATCGTCCTTACCCGTACATGACTTAGAGTCGGTATCCCCCCCGATAGCTTCATATTGCGAAATACACATCAAGGTCTGATATATCTTTTTTTATTATTTTATGTGTTATCCATAGGTTTCCCACGGAGCGCAAAGAATAAACGATCATATACTTCTTATAGAATCGAAGTCTCCACTGAATTTTTCCTAGACATTTTTTACAAATTAATCTTTGTGAATTGTTTTACACAAATTGTTTGTTTGCACAAACACTGCGTAGTACAGTACAAAAACTTGAAAACTACTTAAGCAAACGATCTTACCAACCCTATGTTTTTCATAGGTTGAACTTCTTTTAAGGTCAGTGTGCATGCACACCCAAAGGGGATATACAATATCCATATCCTGTACAAATTAATGAAAGGTCATTATTTAATCCAGGCCTAAGATCAAAGAGAAAAAAATTACTGCTAAAATACCGTTGTTTTTATGAGGAACTTCACTAAAAGTCGTGCTCCAGATTTGATTTCAAGTAAATTTTGATAAAGACATCGACATCGGACGGTCTTTCGTTTCCTTTCGACTTAGCCCATCGAGAAATCTTTCCTGGAACATCTTAATAACATACTTACCCGCAAACGTAATAATTTCTTCTTTCTTTCTTGCAATTTAAATGAGATGAGTTCCTTTTCGGCCAGGTATTTTCCACGTACTCACCTCGTTTATAGCGCAGGTCCGTCGTTAATCTCCAGAGACCGAATACACCTTATACAATTACCTGAATCAGAAGTTCCAATGATAAATGCTCAGTTAGCATACCTCAAAACAATCCGCAATTCAATTAAATTTTTGCCATAATGTGGATGGCTTGATACTGCGATACTGTGATACTGTGAGAGCATAGCAGTCGGCGTATGAAGACAAGGGAACAGGCCTGAAGATGCACCCAGTTCAGTTGCACTTTTGGTCCTCATTTAATTCGAGTGCGGTTTGCACGGAGTTATGAGACAAGAACAAACACAATTCTGTCATAAATGCAAATACGTGACATATTTGCCGGGGGTAATTCCAATTTCATTAATTTTGTCATCTTGAGGAGTGCATAACAACCGCTCGGCTTTGCCGAGTATGATCTCCTCTAAGAAATTGAAATTCCACTTTTATGGGCGATTCACGGTAATGCTAAGTCTTCCTGGAGAGTTGTTGGATCAAAAATATGGGATTGCCTCTGACTTTGTACCATATGCAAATTATACGTTTTATTTTGTCCCCTTTTAATGAGTTCCCAGCTTTAATCTCTCAGTCTCTTTTGGAATTAACAAAAGTTACGAGATTATTATTCATGAGACATTTTCGATTTGAATACGTTCTACATGCGCCACACTGCCTTGCTCGAAAATTTAATTAGAGTAAATATTACTGCCGTAGGTTTCCAGTAATTTAAAAACTAGAGAAATATCACATGCCTGCTGTAATTTCAATAATTCAGGTGCGACGAGGAATATTTTCAGCGCTCATTTCGAAACAAACTGGAAACTTAGCATCGGAATTAGTTGGAGATGAATAGCTTGGAGAAAACTATCAGTTGGAGAAAAATTTAATTTTAATGCAAATCCAAATTGATTGGGAAAACCATTAAGTAAACATAAGGCAAATACCAGAGAAACATAACCGTCTTAATCCCATGTTAAATCTCTAAATAGTGTACCTACTTTATTTCTAATCGATTTTAAACCGAAATTATTCTTAGATTTATTTTCATAAAATTGTTAATTGCTAAAAAGCAATTTTCTAAACCAGAAGGACCTGCATATGGACTGCAGCATTTATAATTTATGGGAAAGCTGTTATACGTCAAGGCATTGCCCTGACCCATTAGGGTATGTCTTCTGAGATCTTAGAAAAGTCTCTCGGATACTGGAAAAATAGCATAAGACAGTCATCGTAATTTAAAAGCGAGAATAGGATACGTTCTAAAATGTATAACATCGCATTTCGGAAGTAGATGATTACGCAAATATTTCTTAAAGTTTTGTGACGAATCTAACTAATTGTATGTTATAGGTAGGTATTTCTTTTTGTTTTGCATTGCCTGGAATAATTAAAAATGTTTATATTTTCAGTGCGATCAGTACCTATATGTATGGAGGATATTTTTTGTGAAGTCGATTTTATAACCTCGCTTTATAAAGCTCGGTACCAAAAAGTGTCCCGAAATAAATATTTTTTGTTGTTATTTTACGGAGAGTCTTACGCCAACTTTATGAATGTAACAGTTGCTTTCATCATTATCAAGTAATTCAACAAAATCAAATCAACAAAAGACCACGAAAAATTAACCAACCAATTGTTAAAAATTAACACCCAGTCAAGGAGTCACAGAACCACCCAAAGACGACTCTTAAGTACATCCCCAGACACATTCAGATCAGAATTTCAGTGAAACCATTCCAATAAGATCAAGTCGCTCGCGATAGATTACAGTACCGTCCCAAGGCAAGTCTCGAAAGGCGAATCTAAATAAACTCTGCAGAACCGACCTGATGCGGTCCACGTGTACGGCATTAAAAGGATTCCACACTGTAAGGCTTTCGAGCCGGACACTCGACTTTTGATTTGATGACATTTCTTATCGAACATTGGCATTGTTGTCTCCATTACTTTAGCAAATCTCAGACAGCTTCGTTGGATATTTCGTAGAGCTTTGACAGAACCTGACACTTTACCCTTTTAGTCCCACTTCCAGCATTTGGTCTTGATCATTCTCTCTTTACTTGAATTAGAAATTTCATTTGTGACCATTCTATGAGTGTTACTCTGGACAGCATCATTTCCAATGCTGTCCCACCATTAATGATCCAATCCGATTCACAGTTTTGCAGAAGACAGTAACCTGAATTTGACGTACTCTTTTGGACCAGTTACTGACTCTCGAAGAAATGGGATTGTTAATAATCGAACACGCATGATTGCAACAGTTCAACGACGATATGTACAATTTTCAGATCAAATGCAGCCTTTTCCGGATAGCTTGCATCCTTTTCCGAATAGATTCATACTTTTCCGGATAAAATACAACTTTCTCTGGATAGATTGCAACTTTTTCCGAGTGGAATGAAACTTTGTCGAATATATTGAAATATTGTCCGGATAGACTGCACCCATGTCCGGGATAATTTCAGCCATGTCCGAAGATATTGCAACTTTTTCCGAATATTCAATCTAGCCTAAAAGCTTGAAATTTTATTATGTTAAATAATTCTACTCTATTCCAAATGAAACTTGTGGTGAGAAGTTGCATATAATATGCATAATAAAGTTTTTCAAGGATTACTGCAATGATAAAATACTAACCTAAAATTCGATAAACGACACATAAGGAATATAAGTATTTGCGAGACACCTTTAAAATTAGTAACATCTACGTAAGGTTGGCAGCGCTCTGCTATCTAACCTCTTCAGGATGGTATATGTAAAACTCAATCACTTCGGCATCCCTCTCCCATCACGAGATACATTTTATGTTATTAAGACTTTCTTCCTCGTGAAGTGTCGGACAATATATATATACTCACTTCGAAGAAATTTACCATTGCAATAGCTCCGCCTACAGGAAGTTGGTAGATGAGTCCCAATTTACAAATAAGAATTCCAAATAAGAATAAGTACGTCACAGCACAACTTTAGTGTGAATGCGTAGGCAGGTCTTCTAGGACCGCAACTCATTGCACCATTTATTTTTGATTCCATCTTAAAAGGATCCACCCACCTTAGCTTCTTGTAGTATTCTCCTTCACAGTTATTAAAATACATTCCTCTGGCCACTAGACGGGACATGATATATCAGCATGATGGAGCTTCTCCACATTACAACAGAACTGTTAAGGAGTGGTTGAACCAAAACTACCCTCATCTTTAGATTGGACCCATCAGGTCTAGATCTTCAGATTTAACACCCATGGACTTTTTCTTATGGGGACGGATGAAGTCACTATTTTATGCTGTAGAAAAAACATCTAGAGATCAGTTGGTGACAAGAATAAATAAAGCAGCTGCAAAAATACGAGAAGAATTGCAGACAACAAGTATTAACCAAGTGGTTAGGAAGAGAGCCATTTACTGCATTCAGAATTGCGGCGGACATTTTGAACAACTCCTATGAAGTAATACCTAGTTTTTACGTTCATATTTTGAACATACATTTAGTCTTTGGCGATTTTTTTTAAATTTTTTTAATTTATGGAACAAAATAAAATTTTCTAATTAATTAACAACATTTTTTTAACTTGGAACACAGAGAGAGTACTAAATTATCTTGGAAACGATGAGATAGAGTGGGTACATGTTTGGTATCAAATGTAAAGGGAAGCTTCGTGGAATTTTTTCAATTCAATTCAATTAAATTTATTTGCATTGAGATGTACATAAGATAGCAATCTTTCTAGCATACATCTTATACTAAATTTGAAAAAAAATATATATATATATGTATATCAATAATACTAAAGAAAAAGGAATATAATCTGGTGAATTTTCATAGACAAATAAGGGATGGGGGTAGGTATAATTCATTAAGACCAAACTATTATCCTACAACAATACTAAGTTCCTAACAGTCAGAAGCTCATATCACTCCTAAACTCTAAACGGACATAATATAAAAAAAAAGAAAAAGAAAATTTCTGAAAAAAAGAAACTAAAGAATCCTAGATCCTACCCCAATGTGACAAAGTATATAGCTAGCTATAAACATTAAAATGCTTTCGAAGATATTTACGAAAAATATTAGTCGAACCAATTCTCTGCAGACACAAAGGTAACTTATTCCACTCTCGCACAGCACCTGCCAAGAAAGAACGGCGTTCAATAAGAATACGTTGACGGGGAACTTTTAACAATATTTTACGAGGTGATCGAAGAAATTATAGGTGGTCATATAAGTACAAGGGTTCCTTGGTGGTGACAAGTTTATGAATAAATGTTAAGTGCCTCATGGTAAGATAAGTATCAAGAGAACATCCAACTAGACTATCTTTGTAACTAGAGATATGATCGAAGCGTCTTAAGCCATAAACAAATCGAATGCAATCATGAAAAGCAACTTCAATTTTCCTATGACAGCTAGAGTCAAGCTTGGGAAAAATGCTGTTGCCATGCAAGAAAAATGGCAAGATCAATGACTTTACCAGCCTTATACGAGTTTCAAATGGCAATATATTACAATACAACCGTAGTCGTCGTAGAGAACTGTATATTTTACTGGTTGTCACATTTATATGATCACAGCATGTCATAGTTGAATTTAGTATTACGCCTAAATTTCTTGCCTTCACAACGAACGGAATAGGTACATCATTTACTACCGCAAAGGCCGAATCGGAAAAGTTATCTTGAAATCTACTGAAGACTACACAAGAAGACTTATTAGGATTCAGAATGAGCTGATTATCCGAAGCCCATTTGCATATTTCTTTTAAATCTGAATTTATAAAGTTCATTTCTTCCTGGAATTTATCACGGGGGCAACTAAGGTAAAGCTGTACGTCGTCCGTGTATAAATTAACATTGGCATGCTTTACTACCTTTACCAAATTATTTACGTATAAACTAAATAATAAGGGTCCATTGATAAATCCCTGTGGAACTCCTCTTGATAATGGCAGCGAACTAGAAACACCCGAACCAGTCTCCACAAATTGTGTTCTAGTATATAGATAATTTTCCACTAATTTGGACAACAATATTTTGTGGTCAACTCGATCAAATGCCTTAGAGAAGTCAAGTAAAATTAGAATTGTTATCATACCAACATCCATCGATGAGCGAATATCTGAAGTCACCTTAAGCAGAGCAGTCTTACAACTATGACTCTTTCGGAAACCAGATTGCCACGGTGTCATTAACGAAGTTGTTTGAAGATAGGCAGATATTTGTGCACATAATAACTTTTCAAAAGCTTTTGCTAGAAAACACAGTAGACTTATAGGCTGAAAAGCAGTGAAGTCTTTTGGAGATTTACATTTTGGTATCGGGATAACTTTCGTAGCCTTCCATAATGTAGGGAAAGTCGAATACGTTGAATATCTGAAGTCACCTTAAGCAGAGCAGTCTCACAACTATGACTCTTTCGGAA
>QYTT01090729.1:0-10271 GCA_006980735.1 Dasypogon diadema
TTTAGACTTAGAAAATTTTGCCTTTCTGGTAAACCTCCCAGCTAGTAAAATTTTCTAAGTTTTTATTGCTATGTTATTTTTCCCTAATCCCAAAATCTCTTGGTAAATTCCAAGACTAACCCAAAGCTCTGGTAATTGCCCAGTAACTCTACTTTGCGAGCGAGGCGATATTTATAGGGCCCCGCCTGCACTGTGTTTTCACCGAACTGTGCCTACTCTGTTCGGTGAGAACTTCGCGGCCATATTGGCCATTTTGAACATCGATCAGCTGGTCGGCCTTTTAATGGTGCCGCCATGTTTATTGGCACCGATCAGCTGTCTTTTGACAGCTGTAACAAATTTAAAATTAAATTTGGAGGTGGAAAGTTGGGAGGTAAGTGAATTTTGTCATTTTTATTTGTTTTTAATTGAAATTTTTCTTTGATTTTAGGGGTTGAGGCTTTGTGGCAAAAGGAGAAGGAGAGTTGGAGACAGGATGGTGGCTGGGATCAGGTAATTCTTTCAAATTTTGATGACATGTTAATGTTGTTTATTTTTAGGTTAGATTTCAACAGCCTCTTTGCACTTGAAACTGAGAAGCCAATATCAGTTTGTCGATTTAGTGGTTTCCAGACAGAAGACCCTCGTTTAGTGATTTTTCCTAAAACTGGGAATGAATGTTGGTTTGACAAGAAACCTGTTAATGTCCGAAATCTGGATCTTTTCACATATATTAACGCAAAATTTATTTATTCCCAAAGACACGTTAAAACGCAAGTTGAAAAACTATACGCGAATTTAATTATGAAAAAATGTGAACTAGAACGAGAGACGTTGAGGACACAACTTGCAGTTGCAGTGCATCATCCAGAAGAGTTTGCATTAATCCAAATGAAACAACCTGGCCATATCGCAGTCCCACGAGGTGAACTCATATATCTTATTCAATGTCAACCTGTTGAAGTCAAAATTAGAAAAACTGACCGTTGTTATGTTGAACTACCTGTAAACTATACTAACCAAGATTATTTCATGGCACCCATCACCCATTTACTTCTTCAACACGGCACAGAGATCTCATGCTCAGAGTTTCTGAGTCCCGGATATCATGTAAATGGCGATTGGTATGGCTTCAATCCAATTCTTCATCGACTTAAAATTCCAACTGAACTACAACCTTCCGTAAACCGAGATTGGATATATGAAGATCCAGGGAAACTTATTAGTGCTGGATTATATTCCCACGAATCTATTAGTCAGCTTAGACACCAAATTATGTACCCTTCTGAGCGACGGGCAATTTCCAACATCGTATTCCATAATATAATGGGACATGAAGTTGATCAGCAAAACGGCGATACCGGCAACTTATTTCCATCAACCACATGGAATTCAATAGAACAGACACTTAAAAGTAAAGTATGGGGAATCTTTGACGAATTTGGACATATTTGTGCTTCATTGCTGACTCTATATTTTATAATAAAGATCATCAAATACATGATTGCAGTAATCGTGAATGCAAAGTCGTTAAAATCCTTGTATGGTTGGAGCTGGAAATTAGTCGCTTCTATTTGGAATTCAGCCACGCAACATATTCTTCATAACCATTACCGAAAGGAAAATGAAACCCTTCAAGAAGTTATCACTATCAATACGCCTCTCGATACTAATAAACATAATCAACCAGGTGAAAGCATTGAACTTGACGATTTTCGGACACGAGAAGAAAGAATATCGACCTTATATCCATCTGTGCCACACGAATAAAATATGACTAACCATTATTCTCATTTTTGCCTCCAGATCCCATAATTCTCCTAGTAGGCGAGTCGAGGCGCCTTAAAAGCTCTTAGTCCCTAGTTAATCAATTGTCAAGCGGAGGAAATGCCGTTGATGATTATTAACATCACCCTATTTCCCTACAAGTAAAATACATCCATTATTGGTTCACTAGTGATCGTTAAGGAAGACAATATCCAGAAAAACCAACCGCACCAACCCTGAACACCATGTACTAGGAAGACAGGAACCACCACACAACTGTAATCCGCTGACTCAGGATCCGCACCAGAAAAATCCATCATCGTTTCATTATATATGTTATACTGTGTTTTTTTATCTTTGTTTTATTGTTAATTGAAATATAAATATCGTTGCTTGAAATATAAATATTTCAAAGGGGGCAGAATGTTGAGCTGTACCCTCCGTACATAAACTTAGTGCATTGACCCTTGTCACGTTCGCTGTTGAGCAAAACATCCGTCACCTTAGGAAATTGTAAATTAATCAATTATAAAGTTAATGCATTCAAAATCTGCTTATTCAGAACACACGACATCTATAATTGCAATCAATACATTTTCCCAGCAACAACGTGAAATTGAGTCAGCATATTGTACCACTTCATTCAACTTCTGTTTTAAGGTTAAGTTAAGTTGCTTAAGACTTCTTGGCGTGCGCGGACATTGTACTTCCTTTAACCGTGAATAAATCTAATAGTTAATTAAAAGTTGTTTGATTATTTAACCTAACATTAATTTGTCCCACAACATTTACGCTTGACGTCGACTAGAAGACCATAATGACACAGGAAGTGTAGCGGTTCTTCGCTACATATTAATTTTGATTTCTAATAAGAATTTTTAAATATAACGCCTTGAATTTACGGGATCTAAGATTGTTTATTAAAAGAAAATAAATTCTTCAATTTTTAACTTTTTAAAAGAAAATCTAGAGTGACCAAATAATTTTAGCAGGCAGTGTAATCTGCTGTGTCTAAATTTATTTTGTCAGTAATGTATTTATTCAGGACACTTTGCTTTTGCGCACGAAATTAATAAAAATCTCATCACAACAGTTCTCAGAGACATACACTTTGAACACTTTACATAAAAATGCATATAGATACCTGTTTATGTAAAAATATTTTAATGTCAAATAAATTTGTATTAGTTTTTTCTTGATTCCAATTCCGGTAGAGGTAATAAGTAGTGCCAGTTAATATTTAAAAAAAAAACGGAAATTACTGATTGTTAATAATTTTAAATAAATAAAAAATAAATATAAGTAAAATAAATAATTATAATTTTGTTTTAAAATAAATCTAAAAAGAAAAATTGATAAAGAATAAAAATCAAGTCTCCTAAGAAAAATAAAAATAAAAGGAAGATTAAAAACGTCAATAAATAAAAACAAAATCAACATAGATAAAAGTTTAGTTTGTATGGGTTTTTCTTATTAACCCCTAAACTTTTACAGAAGTCTGCGCCCAGAATGGGTCTTTCTACATCAGCAATTATGAAATCCCAAGTAAAAACTCTTCTAAGACCTAGGTTCAGGGCGAGTGACTTCTTCCCAAACGTTTTAATAATTGAAGCATTTTCAGCTGTTAACTTGAGGTCTGAAAGATGTCTGCGATCTGAGGAAGTTGGAGGAATGACAGACACTTCAGCGCCTGTATCTATCAGAAAATATTTTTTAGCCAATGAGTCAAAGATATACAGACGACCTTTTGAAGAAACCCTTTCCCCGGTCGTTAACGGAAAAGGATCGATTAGTTTAAAGGGTGTGAAGGTTGCTTTTTAATAAAACTACATGGAGGTATACATTTTTGTGCCTTTTCACCAAATTTAAAGTGATACCAGCATAACTCTTTATTAACACGATTTGCGGAAGAGGATCTATTCCTTGATTTACTGCGTTCTCGAAATCTTGAAGAGGAACTACCGCGAACTCTTACGGACTCTTCCACCAGCCTCCTTAAATCTGCCATTTGCTTGACCAAACTGCCGATGAGATCTCTATCTCTGCTAGTTAAAACGGCCATAACTTTGGAGACGGGGTGCACTTCGGCGATCTTATCTGCACATGATGCCTGAAGGTCCAGGGGTCCTGGATTGCAGGCTAAAATTGCTTGCATTTGGCTAGGTAATCTCTTCAACCAAAGATTCTTCAGTACCGCTTCGGAAAAAATATCTTTGTTAATATTCTTCATATCCCGTAGTAACTGACAGGGTTTACTATCTCCCAACATCATTTCCGACAAGAGTTACTTCAACCTCTTATCTTCACTGTCCGCTAGCCTGGCGATCAACGCTTCCTTGATCGCGTCGTATTTTAAAAATTGCGGAGGAGAATGCACTAAATTACTTATTAAACAAATAACACTTTGATCCAAAGCACTTAGTACAAGGTTAAATTTTGTGTCGTCCTGGGTGATTCTCGCCAATTCGAACTGACACTCGAGTTGTCGGAACCACAAGATTTCTCCAAAAAGGTGAAGGCTTAACCGAAACCACGTCAACCACAACTGGAGGAGGAGGAGCACCGATGCGTGACGAGGACGTTACATTATTACCACCAAATCAGGAAGAAGTGGATTCTCGACATCCAAAAGACTTTCCTCTGTTAAAGACATTTCCAAAAAAGAACGAATATATAAGCTAATAGAAAACCAAGCGTATAGAACGATTGTTGTTTGATTAACAATTGTTCATATAATCAAATTCACTAAAAGCTAAAAATGCAATCAATTGGAATAAACAAAGTAATAACCAAGCAATAAATTTATTTAAAAATTAATGAGCCGATGGCTAAACTAATCTTACGTAATTGTTGATTGCAGAAAATAAAACGACTTAGCTTTTTCAAAACGTCAACTTGCAGAAATTTCGGTTAGACGAATTTCCTCATATGGATCACAGATGGAAAATATTTTGACCACAGCAGTCTTCTGCCAATGTTGAAAAATATCGAAGAAAGGCGCTTGAGCCACGATGCTGAGGCCGTCAGTGACGTTAAGTGGCACCTTACCTTGGGTAGGCGGATACCACTTTCACGTGAAACTTGACCTACGCACTCTAAAAGAGACGTCCAGGTGTTGTGAGGTCACCAAATCGAACCAGATTCAATGTGTTGCATCAGCTTGCCAAACTAGAAGGACGTTAAGTCTTTTCGGGGTCACCAATTTGTGGTAAAGACGATGCGATGTATTTTAAAAAACACTTATTGACTCTTTACACACATATAATTTATAATTTATTAAATTAGAAAATGATTCTAAATAACAATATTTTTTTAAATCTCAAGTTGCCTCTCCAAAGTCTGGTGAAAAACTAAAAAACAAAAGAAAACAATTGCTCGGTTCCTAAGATTAAAAATATCAAACAAAAATAGCAAAGTTTCCTTTTCGCAAACGCAAAGTAGAAAAACCTAGCAAATGTCGAGAAATAAAAATACCTGTGACGTTCAGGATTTTAAGAAATATACTCGTGACGCCACAATACTAATGTTTCAAATAATACAAATATAAACTTTTAGGAATTACTGAGTCAAGCAAAAAGCGACTTTTCATTCCTCGAGCTTGGTCGAGACAGAACTAAATATATTGAGAATATCACAAGTACTTATATACTATGTTACAATTTCTAGTATGAATTACAAGCTAAATGAAAAATGTAAAACTTTACAAATGTTGCGAAAAGTGTTGCCACAAACTAACTGCAAACTGCTGTGATTTACTGTAAATATCTTATTTTAACACATTTTTATAAACTACGTTTTTTTGTTTTTCCATCCTTCGAGCTCTGCTAGAACTACGCGCTAGATCAGATTTGCATTTGCGAGACATATCAGAAGCATAAATAATATGTCGAAATAATAAAAATAAGCAAGATACCTACCAAAAAGCCGGAAGAACTTTATATTACACAAAACTACTGTATTTTACCGAAGAACATTGATGAAAGCAAAAAATCGTTGCAGCGCAAAATTTTAATAATTCGTATACGTGCGACGCACTCGCCTGCCCTCACGTATCTACCCGTTCGGGTTGCCACACTTAGTAATGCTTCCCTCACTACCCTGCACCGGGCCGCCGCCGAGCCACAGCCGCCGCGTACATTGCGTATGGCACATGGCGAGTCCCGCGCTCGCGACGCGTATATGTTTAGACGGCAAATGTTTAAGTATTCCGTTTTTCCACACATGTCTCGGGTGCATTTCCTTAACATGTATATCTCTCCGATAAATAAAGTAAGCATAGATAGATTTGTTTGGACTTCCATACAAACTTTCATCCTCTATTTCACCCCCAATAGGTCGAAATTTCAAAAACGCTTGAAAAAAAGAATCTTGGGGGACACCACAGCTAAGAAGCACGCTGTCTGAGAGTATATTTTCTACCCGGATCTCCCTTGCTTGGAGCATTCTCCTACTAGGTAAGCCTTTCAAAATTCAGTATGCAAAAGATATAATCAACAATCCTAACTATTTAAACCAATCTAATCTTCCCAATCCTCTCACCAAATTATGCTAGATTTCAGACTAATACTTAACTATCCTAACTATTTGTAAACCAGTTCTTAGCTAGTTCTTTCATAATCCCTATACTAACATCCATATTACACATCTTTCTTATATTTCCAGTGATACTAAATCCCTCATAAGTTTATGCTCTTACATTCTATTCACGTTTGCATTGTTTCACTTGTTTTTGTGCTAATTTGTTGGAAAGACTAATCGATTTCTCGTTTCAGGTACAAAATCAAAGTACGACGGCGTAAGATACGTGTACATCCTGGTGTTTTGAATGAAGTTTTCCCATTGCGTGTACTACCCTGCTGTGGTCTCAAGGTAAGTGTGACTTTTCCACTATTTACCCGTGGCGGTATACAAACACAGGATCCCATTGAGGTGATAGCAGTAGTTTGCGTTATCCCTATTTTTGCCGTGTCCATAGCTTCCGGTAAATATCGAATGTGAGTCGTTCCCCCTAACAGCCTGGCCCAAGGATGATGGATAATCACGTGCAACCCAAGTTGAAGCCAACTCGCGTGGAGGCCAAAGAATCCCAAAAAGGAGTTCCAACCGCAGGTGAGACTTACAAATCAAACCAGTCTAGAAAATAAACAAATTTCTTTGCAGAATCAAGGCGTAGGAATGGAGACATACATGTCACAACTGACAACACATAATCAGGTAACATGAAAATACAGTTTTCATTTTCTAATCCTATTTTCTTCCAGGTTGGACCTGACTAATCGACAGCGTTATAACAATATGTGTTTTTTTTAGAGTCCAGGCCAGAAAAATGAAAATAGGTCACATCTCCCCACTACTTGGTTTGACCAGCATATTGAATTTTTGTATTATTGGACATAATTCGAAAGGGAAGCAACCTATTACTCTAAAATTTTCTACGGAAGAGTTTTATGAGATAAACTGTATTTATATCATATAGGGTATCATATAGGTAGATTTTATGTTTTTTTTATTTATTTATGCCACTTTTCCATCAAAAGCCACTTTTGATGGAAAAAGAAGTAAATTCTATGCACAGCTAGATGCAAAAACGTATATGAAAGATACAAGCTTTTTGAATTACACATTTATTAAAAAGGAGAAATTTTCAATAAAAGGACGCTACATCTTCTCAGGCAATGTTATAAGTTTCTTCTATTTCTTTGATCATTAGAGTATCCATGCCTGGTATTTATTGCATTATGTCTCTTGGTATGTTTTTTATAGTTTAAATCAGGTAATTCTGAGATATTTTCCGTGAGATTTTTTAACTTTCTTATGCGATATTGTACAATTTTTAAGTGTTTTGAGATGTACTCTTCATTCGGTGCTAAATCATGAGCATGTTTTAGACAGGTTAATGCCTGGGTTAATTTTCCTTGTTCCACGTACACCACACATAAATTGTGCGTTCCCTGTATATTTCCAGGATCTAGCTCCAAAATCCTCTGGTAGCACTAAAAGAAAAAGAAAAAAAGAAAGAATTAATATAAGATAAAGAAAGTATATCTAAATGTGAGTTAAGTTAATGGAGTCACGTATTTACATTTTTATACCTTAGATGTAAGGTATTATTGCTTTGAGAAAACGTTTGTAAAGCATCGAAATATTCATGATACACAGAAATAAACTACATTGCCATTAATGTGAGAAGAAAAGAAATCGTTTAATAGATGTCCGTCTTTCTGTCCGTCTGTCTGTCTGTCTGTTTGTCCGTCCGCGAGTTATCTCAAGAAGGCCTTAAGCTAGAGACTTGAAATTTGGTACACAGATACTTTGTTAAAAATGAAAAATGAAGTTCGTAAATGGGCCAATTTGGACAACTCCTTCATAGGGTTGCCATATGAAAGCTCCAGCTATGTCAAATAAAAAATCGATATTTTCCTTCTAAAACGAGAAAATTTAGGCTGTCACATCAAAGTTTTATTTTTTAAAGCCGGAATTTTAAATTTTTTTTTCAAAAGTATTTGCGATCGTCATGAAAATATGCATATATAGAGGTCGCTGATTACGGATCCAGAGTCGGATTTCTTAAATTCAAAATGGCGGATCCAATATGGTGAACAAGGTTTTCTAAACGCCAATGGAATGTTAGCAAAATGAGGGATATATAGGTTTTTGGGGCTGATAATTACGAATTTAAACTTAACGCTTAAGAATTCAACATGGCCGATCACATATGGCGGTAGAAAATGTAAACTTTTTCAAGAGTTTCTCTATCATCATGAAAATAAGTCCATATGGGTTTTTGGAGGGCGCTGATTTCGAATCTGGAGCCAAATGGCGGGTCTAATATGGCGGACAGAGTTCACTACAGGTCAACGGAATTTTCACGAAATGGCAAATTAAAGCTAAAGGGTGCGTCGACAGGTTGCGAATAGTAGGACCACCTGCAGATTTGAAGGTCAGCTGCAAATATGTAAGAATAAGCAGCCGCGGACAATTAACTACAAACGCATTATGTTCTCTTCTTCCCTACGTCTAGGGTATAACATAATTGGTATACATCAATTATAGGTTCTTTCCTTGTTTAATTGTAAATTAATTATGTAGAACTGTCAACAGTTTGATTTTTGTATAATAAAACTGCAATTTTAGGAACAATTGAGAGAATTTGTGAGAGCCTATTCCAATCCAAGCCCTCGTCTGCGGTTTTATTCTGTTGTAACAATTCGTGACTTTAAAAACAAGATAGCTTGTAGCTTGTTCCAATCCGCTTTGCTTGACCATCGCTTCATGGTGTGTCTACTAGGCAAAAATTAGTGTGAATAAAAATTGTAATGAAAAAATATTTCTTGTTTCTGACGAAGGTTGTACAAATGAATCAAGCTCCATGACGTAAACATGCTGACGTCAAAGTTGATGAAGACAAAGACTTGGATTGGATTAGGCCCTAAATATATAACTATATACGGATGGTTTTACATAAAAACTTTTGGATGAAATGTAAACAGAATAAATAAACGGAACCCAGAATTTAAAGAAACTAATAAAACAGAAAGAGCATCGGAGATTATGACGTTTATCAGAATGTACGTACGTACCTAATGTGATGGACCCATCAATAAATCGATAATAATTTATTATTAATCATAATCAAGCGTATCACTTTAAAATTCAGTCAATAACAAATTTAATCAGATCAGCGAAAAAACAAGCCGAACAATTAAACGCAATGCGTGACCTACCACAAAGACTCATAATTCATTGCTAGGCAAGACCAGCCGAGCTATGACCCACTAACCAAGAGGCACCTACCGCTCACAAACAATAAAAATAAACAAACAGCACGTGAGTGTATAGCCGGCCGGTACTCAAGGCAACGTTAAGGGAAAAGCGCATGCACACCCAAAGCACTTGAATTAGGAAATGAGTGTAATCCGACTCCCCTTATGACCAGGCATTGGGCAAACGAAAATTGGGTTAAAGTATTGACTGATTTCTGGATATTGCTTGCAGTGCAAATTACCCTGGATTTAGGTAAAAGTATTGAACGGTGGGGAAATATATTTTTTAATTTGGAACTCTAGACGTAAGTAAAATTTTTGTATAAATAACCGGACTAATTTGAAATAAACAAGATCAGTTTAACTTTGGTCTTTTAATAAGTTGGGGTTAAGCTCTATAGCTGCTCCGTTTTAACATTTAGCTTGGAGTCAAGGCTTCTCTAGCTGCTCCATAGGAGTTAATGCCTTGTGGCTGCTCCGAGGGCTTTAACATCGTTCTTCGTGTACAACAAAATCTACTACACTAACCTTACGAAAAAGACTAAGGACCGATTCCAATCCAAGTCTACGTCTTCATCTTCGTCTCGTTATAACAATTTGTGACGTCAGACCGAGACAATTTGGAGCTTGGTTAGTTTGTATAACACTTCGTCAAGTTAACTTTTGAGTTGACTTCATGCAAATTATGGATAGGTTTTATTCAAGAAAACACATATTCTTTTGTATTATTTTTGATTTACTATAAGCATAGACTAATATAAT
>QYTT01090732.1:4669-20619 GCA_006980735.1 Dasypogon diadema
AACGCTCGACTTCATAATGCTATAAACAAAACGTTCTGTAGAAGCAAAAGTTCTCCGAAAGCAAAAATAAAGCCGTCAAAAATGGCCAGGTTGAATTCTTCAGCAATATCATAAATTACTTGCATATAACTATCATCCCATTGGTGTCTTAGAATATAATTGAATCGGTGAGTCCAAGAACAGTACTAGCCCAGAAATAGCATTTCGATATATATGGAAAAACTATGTACCTTTTTCCCATTAAATGTATGACAAAAAATATCTTTAGCATAATTTTAAACAAAGTTTATTAAGACACTTATAAGTTAGTCGGCATAATTTTTGGTCGCAGATGTGACAATGATAATAAATAATAATACGGTTGGTTTCTGCAATACGGCCCGCTAAAAAAAATCATACCATAATATAGTCCTTAAAATTAGGCTTCTCTCCAGGGACGCCCTGGACAAAGCTGAGCAGGGATGGAATTCAATCCAATCCTTCAATTTCTTTTGCAGCTGATGCTACTTATAACTTGCTACTTATAACTCCCATATGGCAGCCGATAACCCTTCCGGTTGGAGTATTTATAACGCCAAATAGTTCTACTATTTTATTTGCCTTGTCTAATGCCTCCAGTGTAGAGGTTTCAGTATCTGTTAATCATATGGTCAGTATTGATGAGATGTTATTCTTAGGGGTCTCATTCACGTTCAGTGTATCCCACAGTTTTACCTCCGCAGTCCAAAATTGCACAGGAACGTGTGTGTGAAAACCGGAGTAACGTTCAGTCCAAATTCTTGGACTGAGTAAAATCTGCGGCCCGTAGATTTTAGACTGCGCAAACAAGAACTGCCCAGGTAAAAACTGAGCGTGTGTGTGATTATCGCACGTTTGCTCAGTTCCTTATGGGGCTAAGTGCAAATGGATGAACTTGATAGTTTATCACTCATCAGAAACGAACTGAACGAAAACTATGCAAAAACTGTGTAGTGTGTAGAAAAAACTGAGTAGATAAAAAAGGTAAAAAAGTTGCACAGATATAGCAAAAGTTGCACAGTGGGCCCTTTAGCCTTGGTAACAACTTCTACATTGATGTGTGGTTATCAATAGGTAGCAGAACTGGATCTTCTTTTTATGACTTGACGACATCTTGGCTATTATATACCTCACGCTCTCTGGCTAATTTTTTCCTTCAGAAGGAAGTAAACCAAAATATATACTGGTACATTTTAACAGATACTCAACCGTAAATATGAGCTGGGTCCATATATAGTCAACTTCGACAAGATCCGCTTTACTTGTTTTCTTAGCGAAAAATGTATATAGGTCGGACCCTTTGTCAACGTTCGCATTTACTTTTTACTGGGTAACTTTAAAATTTTTGTTAATACTATTATATTACATATGACTAAGATGAATTTTTATCTAATTTTCAGATTTGCAACCATTCTTGCATTTGACGTTAAAGTCGAACGCGATGCTCAGGAATTAGCTGATTCATTAGGAGTTAAAATATTCCAAGCGGATATAATTTACCACTTGTTCGATAAGTTTATGGCCTACAGAGAAGAGCTGAAGCAAAAGAAACGTGAGGAGTTTAAAAGCATCGCCGTCTTCCCATGTAAACTGAAGGTAAGTTCCTGCAATTATTGTTACACCAACCACTGTCACTTGCATCATTTAATGTAAACTGACGATCGTTTACTGTCCGAGGAGAATTCCTCAGAGGGTGAAGAAGACAAAGCGAAACGGGTTCGAGGCATCTCGAATACGTTTAATAAATCGTTGATCGCTTTTCAAAAATCCCTCCAGGGGAGCTAATGATGTTTTGCAGAGAAGGATCGAGCCCAGTCATGTTCCACGGGCGCAGATACAACATCATCGACACTATAAATGATGGTCTACAGGGCACCATTTCCGTTCTGGCTTATCGTTAATCAAGAAAATGGTCTGCCAGTATCACTTAGAACTCGTGAGATTTATTGCGCACTATTAACATAACACAATAATCGTAATGAAGTTAACAGCCCGCGTTCGGAAAGCACGGGAAGCGCTATCCAATCGTGATACTGCTAAGAATCCGTGAAGAGGTTGACTGTCCTTTTCGATTTACGAAAAAAGTGTGTACGGAGTCATTATCGCAGTTGTTAAAGTGGAATTCTATCTGATAAATTCCAAACTAATAAGCGAGTTCACGGTTCGTTAAACTCAACATGATTTTATCTGTCCTTTGAAATTTGTGATAAAAACATTAATGGCTATTATTCAAATGTCTAATTATTTTAACTTTAAGCATTTTTATTTATTAAAATCAACATCAATGCTATTGATTTTAATTACAATTTTCTGCTTTAAGGCACTAAAATAAATATCTATCCAAGATCATATAATTTGGGGATTCAGCTTGCAAAATAGGTCGTCAATTTTTTCAAGAGTTTATTCAAGATTCTTTTTCCTAAGATTTTTAACAAATATTCTTCAATTTAGTGAATGAGATGTATCTCGAAATGCTTTCTGATCCTTAATCAAATTACTGTGTATCCTATAAAGGTCAGAGTGACACTATATCCATTTAAAGCGTATTATTTAATATTTCAGCAATAGTGATTATTCTTTTGTTCTTTATGTCATTTTCGACGTTCGTGGATATCAAGTTTTATCTGTCTATTGCTCAATAGTTAACACGTTGACTAATGACTTATGAAGTCCCAGTTTCAAATCGCATCAGCGTCTATTAGCTATCGAGTTTTTTTCTTTGTTGAGAACAGGGTTCTTCAAGAGTTCAATTATTCAAAATTTTTCAAATATTTCAGTGGCGCCGACGCTTTTCTGAAACATTATAATTGTTAATAAAAAATAAAATGTATTTATGATTATTTTTATTATTGTAAAAAGATTAAAAAATTCAACACCCTATGATGCAACAGCATAGCTTAGGGAGAAGGAAAATTTAGGGAAGCAGAGATAGGCAGATTTTAACCTACCAAATGTTCCAAGTAAATAAGCCACAATTTTTTGCTTAAAATTTGATCTGGTCAATAGAATTGCCTTAATCACTGGTAACCAGATACATCACCATGCCCTTTGCAGGAATTAACCTGTCCTCACTAAAGAGAAAATCTTCAGAAGTGAGCCTCAGCCCGCTCGGCCATGGCTACGATTCAAACCTTCTTTAATACCTACGAAGAGTTTCAGCAAGCTTCAGTGTCTCTCCTTGAGAAAAAATTCCAAAAATTACCTCATATTTCCGATTTTAAATTTTTCGACAAGAGTTAATTTTGGGTTTCCGTTTAAGTGAATAGTATAACAAGAAATTTGTAGTTTTTTGTGATCCGCTTGAAGAGGCTTTACATGAACATGTATACCTCTCGCTATTTGAATGACATGTGGTTCACTTATAAGGACACTCCTGCGTATATTTTACATAATCGGCCAATATTGAAGCAATATTATGATTCCTAATGGATTGGATGTGGAGGCCATATTTCGTGGTCATCAAGCTCTCTCGATTTAAATCCTTTGGATTTTTACTTATAGGGGCATTTAAAGGATCCGGTTTGATCACCACCGATCACTGCTATAGTGGGACTTCCCTGTGTTGTGATGAAAAAAGTATTGCAGTAAAATTTGTCTAAGCCGGAACCTGTGAAAACCGGAAAACTGCTTACCCGGAAAAATCGATGTCTAAAATTTTTATACATATTATGCTTTCTAAACCTTCGTAAACAGGAAACCTGCTTACATGGAAAATTCTCGCAAGTCCCAATAGGCTCCGGGTTATACAGGTTTTACTGTATTATTATTTGAAGATCCACCCTTAAGGTGGACCCTTCTGGTACCCCAGTGCTTTTGTGTTGGCTAGCCTTCAAGGCCGGGGCCCCTTTATGTTGGTATCCTTATGTAAGTACCAATATAAATATAAAAATAAATTATGATGAATACAAATTTGAGAATCAGTCTGTACACAGGTCTTTAATTTTAAAGATGCGTACCTGTGCCCCAACATGCGGTGGGCATACTGAACAACTTCTGTAATGATTCCACAGTAATGTTAACAACTTTTGAATGGCTTCAGGTACTAATGTGATTCTTCTTCTATTTGAAAGTGTTGCGGTATACAGGCACGTTGCTATCTTATACGAATACGAAATTTTTGCATACTGTTGCTTCAAACTTTAGTTGTTCTTGGAAAATTTTTTGCTATCCATACGGGTGCACCATTGCATCAAGCTAATCTTTGAATATTTTGTAGGCTCAATTGCGCTGTCTTTTGTGTCGTTTTAAACCACCACAGAACAATTTTTGGCTTTTAAATTTAGAGGTCGAAGTGGGGCGCTGGTCTAGAATTAGATCCCAATATTTGGTCTCGTTTGGGAAGAGAATGGTAGTTTTTTCAATAGTTAGGTTATGATGGGGAACTTCTTTTTTCTTGTAAAATGGACTAAAACTTTAAACTATTACAATTATTGTATATTCATTATTAATTTTGACAACTATTTACATCTATAAAGGTTTGTATTTTGGTGTGTTCTTTTTCACGATTACTATTTATAATATTTCAAAGTGACGTACATTTGCATAGTTCTCTTCTATAGATGTTTTATAATGCATTCAAAATTCGTGATGTTGTCTTAGAAAAAAGAAAAAAGATGAATTTAGAGTATGAAGTTAAATGATTATTTCGAACGAAATTCAGTACTTCACAGCTGTAACCAAAAAGGGCATCAGTTCAAATACTTTTCAAAACTAAGAACTTTGAGAGAAAGTGTTAGTAATTTTAGATAGATTACATGTCTTATCCTGTGGTCTTACACATATCTATATACTTAAATGTTAGGAATATTTTTATATATTTTATTTTCGTGAAAAGCTCAAAAATTTTATTTTGATTTTATCACTGTAGAAAATGTCATCTTCTCATGTTATCTTCGGAAGTAGGTTGAATAGAATTTGGGGTTATTAAAAAGAATATAAATAGCATTGATAGTTACGAATAATGAACAAGATGCTATTTATTCTCCTCCAAAGAAGTATTGATGATCTCGGTTGATATCGGTTGTAACAAATAATTCAAAGGAGCATGAAGCCACCATCCAAAGCTCTGGATTGGATTGAAGAAGTTAAGTTATCTATATATATATAATTATCTTAACTAATAATAAATGAGAACAAGAAAGTAAGAAAGGGGGAACATAGAACCATTTGGTTCGCCTTGACCTTCATTTAATGTAAGGCGATTTGTTCAGTTTATAATATTATTAAAATTACTATTAATTATTCGTCAGTGAGCGTTTCATACATCTTTGGATATCTCCTCAATGGTTTCTGTAACGAGGAACAATCAACGTGTGTGAATACAATGTGAACGAAAGATCAGTAGCTAAAAGAAGTATGAATAATTTCCCTTGACATTTAATATGTTGTGTTTTTATCTACATTTCATGCCTGTTTTTTGCGTGACAGTTTATTTAACTTTTTATATACTAAGCCAAACTTTAGTTAAATCTCTCTTAATTTCTTTTAAAAATTTTGGTGCAGCATTTGAAGGATTTGATAACTTGTGTTTTTGGTGTTCAGTAAAGAACATTTTTCCTATGGAAAATTTTAATTTATATAATTACATGAAGCATCCTCTTCACCTTCTTGCGGATAACGTATACCTTTGCATACGATCTTTTTAATTCCAATTGCTACTTGGGTTATATAGAAGAGCCTGCCTATGAAATTTTATACTGCTCCATTCTTAATTTCCGCCAGCAATTATTGCTGAAATTGAATTTAACGACCAATCTTCTTGCATTTAAAAAAATTTTCATGGTAAGTTCCTATATGATTATAAATGTGATGTTCTCACTGGGTAGCTCCTAATAGCTAGTCATATTTAAACAAGCTTTAGACGCACAGGCGCACGTAACGAGAGCACATAAAATACCCAACAATATCAATTATCTCTCAAGGTGATCATGTGAACTTCCTCTGATATAAAACCACTTTAATTGCAGTGCAAAATTATTATCTTAATCGTACAGATTCAACTAATCGAGAACGCTATTCAAGTGCAGGGTTCACGTTCTGCAAGAACAAGAAGAATGAAGTCTTGGGCTCGACTTATGGTCTGGCTGTGTTTACACTTCTGCCTGTTATATGCTTACACGTTGGTCACAAGACATCCATCGATAAATACGATGCTGGCTCACTTCACATCCCCATTCATTCATTTATGAAGCAATTTTATATAATTTACAGTGATCAATGCCTTTAATCGATTCATAACTGATTCGTTCTTTTTGCATTTTTCCTTTCAGATACTGCCACAGTTCATTTTCAATTCCCGAGATCCGATTGTTATAGGTGTCATGGTCGAGAATGGTATCGTTAAAGAGGGTACTCCACTATGTGTGCCAAGTAAAGATGTAAGTACTTTGAAGAATAATGTATCAATTGTTAAGTTATTGCATTACATAGAAGTTCGTGCGATGGTAAGAAAGTGAAATTTCTGAACAAATTCTGAATATTCTGGAATATCTTTTGCTTTTCCCTTTTATTTTTGCAGCTGGTGAATTCAGTATGACCCCTGAAACGTGGTATTTGTAAACTGCGATTTTGTAAATTGCTATTGGTCCCGTATAAAGCGGTTAAATACGATGAAATTTTAAATTTGTATTATTTTAAAGTGTATATTATTTTTTGTTACATGAAGAAAAAAGGTGGAAAGTATTTCGCATTATAAGAGTTTTATAAATAGTTTTACCCACAACATCAAAAGGAAGGAATATATAATTAGGCGTTGAAAGTAGATCCCTTCAAAATGCGGTTCAAATTTTTATGTCCCTCGATCCTGCAAAATCCTTATAACTCCTCACAAGGGCATCAGAGGGCAATGATCAAGGATTCATTTGGAATACGACACTTACCTTACTTGATAGGTTGTGTCTTTGAAAAGGTATTCAAGGTCAAAGTTGAAAATGTGAATTTTTGGAGTCAATTTTGACCAATTTTGATGAGAGTGGTCGCTGTACTGGACATTTCTAAGTACTTTGTTCAGGATATTTTTCAAACTTCTAATACTTTTAACTTTTAACTTTTTGTAGCATCGGACGGCATTATCTCCGTAAATTTTGAGATCAAGGAGTATGTTTTGTCGCAAAGACTTCAGTCTTTCAGTTTTTTTTCCTTTTTCCAGTGCAGGAAACACATTACATTCATTAGAGACACTATAAGTGAAGTCTTCCAAACATGTTAGAGACGAATCGATAATATTAAATATCAATGATTCTGAAAGCCCATTTTTCGGAATTCCCGGGCGTTTAATACTTTTTATGTGTAACCCAAGATAATTTTTTTTTTCAATCCAATTTTGACTTTATGTGGAAATAAATGCTGTACAAAATCATAAATAATAATCAGTGTTACAGTCCACACAACTGTTTCACTATTGACAACGCAAGTGAATTTGTACCATGCTTATTGATATGAATCATAGATATGACAATAATATCGTGCGTGGCAGTTCCAATATTTTGCTCGTCAATCGTCTCCCTTCTTGTCTTGGTTATGTAGCGCTGAGATCAGATTTGAACATTATTAATTCTATCTTCTTTTATTTCAATGCATCATTACTTTCGTTATTGAATTTGATGTTAACCTCGAGAACTGACCGTATTCTTTTTCAAGTGCAATTATCTCCTCCCAGTTTTCTCGATTATGATATGTCCTTAACCTCTTACGATTTCAATGTATTTATCTACAATATGCGTACTATTTCTTATTGTGACTAGAAACATATTGATAGGCCTTCTACATCGATGCAAGAATTTACTCTGGAACATGTCAACGAAAAGCTCGAACTGTTTTATACCTTCTCGAATATTCTTCGTGATGGATTTGCGCCAATACGCACGTGTTATAAAATCGATCATATTTCCTTTCTGTCTCCAGATATTCAAACCCTTATTAGAGTGAGGAGAGAGCGGGAGAAGAGGTTCGAATAATTGCTCCAAAGAAAGGCTACTACTGTCGAAAATTTCATTGTGTCTTACCAACTAGGGTTCTATGGAGAAATCTCAAGCTCGACGGCGTACGTACTACCGACAATATAAAATGTGTGCTCGAATCAGAAGAACTCAATTGGCACTATATGTACAGCTTATGTATAGCTAATATATTATGGCTCACTACTCGTACTTCTGTGGTCATTAACGATGATTCCAATAACTTTTCTTCTTTTTACAATAAGTCAAAACCAATGAGCAATTATCGACCATGGCTTGCATATCAGGTGGTGAACCGCAGGGATCTATTTTGGTGCTGGTCTTGTTCTGTATATTTATCAGTGATTTTCCACCTATTGTCCAACACCTTTCTGTACGCTTGTATTCTTAACAAATTTGTTCCTATGTCAGTTATTTGTTTTTTCTCGCTCTAGAGTAGAAAACTTTCCCAAAGTCTTCTTCAATGATGAACGTATATCCAGAGTAGATGGTGTTGAACGACAACATGACTTGTAGTGAAACGACTGTGGAATCCTACGTCATTTGTTCTCATTTTAGTACGTACAAAACTGGTCAGAACATTAATTCTTCCATATTTCTTATGGTAGAGTCGTTTTTCTTTGTTTTTATTCCACTTATAAAAGTTATTTTCAATAACTATGAACGTAGCGATCATATTTCGTCCTATGTATTATTTGTTCTAAATCACCAACATAACGTACCTGACTATTTATCTTCTGTGACCACGTTTCTTCGTTCACAACGACGCAACGATATTTTGTTACTTAGGCTTAACATTCTAATTGGCTGGTCCAGATAGCTCGTCAGTGGAATTCATTTCCTCCTGACATTCAAAGGGAGACTACACCTAGAGTCATCGATACCAAACTGTCACTTCATTTAGTTAGCAATAATTTTTTTCCTCCAACAATGTTACTGTTTCAAAATGTCTCTGAATTCATGTTTTGGTTTATTATTATTTTTTTTATCATAATTTTCCACTAGCTCAGGTGCAAATTTAAATTTTCAAATTCAAAATTCATTTTATTTTTTCTTAAACGTTATAATAGTTCCCTACTTGCTAGATAAAATGATTAAAACTAGCTTATCTAATTTAACCTAACTTACTGATCCTCCGCGGGTGCTCTAAGCTACCTAGCTCAGGTGCTATCAACCTTTTGTGCATGAATCACGAGTCTGACTTGTGAGCCACAAAAACTACTTTATCAATCACAAGTTATATTCGGGCAAATCATATATAGATTAACTGCGTGTGATTTGAGTCTCAGTTACTAGAATATTATTATAAATCATTTTTGAAAATTTCGTTCTGAAAATCAATCATACATTCATTTTTTTAATGCATTCATGAGGGATTAAAAGTAATCTTGTTGCACTAAATAAATGAATAAATGAAAAATACAAGTGAGAATGTATAAAAGGGCGAGCCTGTTGTGTTTTCCTGATGTAAGTGTTTCCAAACATGCATAGAAGGCCGCGAAAGATTGGACCAACAACAACAAGTCGAATAGATTGCCATCCAGAAATCATGGGGAATTTGGTAACGAGATGGTTTAGAATTATGAGACGAAGCGCATCGTTCAACAGATGGAGAATTTCTCTATAGCTGAATGTGCCATGGAGAAACATTCCACCAGTTCTAGACTCTGAAGAACTTCATCCTTAATACTCAATACCTGTTCAAGAACTTCTACCACAAGGGAGAAGCGGAAATCTACGTCTCTATTTTGCTATTATTGTTTTTGAGGAATGCTATCTTAAAAAATGAAACAAGAAATAGCGAAGATAAATATTATTACCTTTATGTTGGCAATTCATCAAGTTTCTCCGTAACTACATACGAAAAGAAAACAAATTGTAACATCTTCTTAAAACCAGAAAGAGAAGCATCCATCTAGTTTTGCAATGACCAACACGCATTATCATTCTTCTTATTAAAAGGTACCAAAATGCGAAACTTGCGGAAAGCGTAGCTAAATTTCCTTATCACAATTTTACAGAACTCCAGTTTATGAAGGGCGGCGGTTTACATAGCGACCGGAAAGACCCGGTGACTCAATTTCTCAACTAACAAGGGCCGTCCAGTCTTGAAATAAGACCCCAGCCAGTGGATGGCTAAGCGCTGCCTTATCGCAAATGCGAAGGCAATTAAACGCCGCGCCGTAGCAAACGGAAAACGATATTCGGTTTCCCTGCTGATAAGGGCGCCACAGATAAATTCATCATAATGCAGTGCACCCACTGCACGCCAAGTGCTGCCGTGGCCGCCTTCTGCTTATTATGCAATTGAGGAGCGTATGATTACGACTTGTAGACGGCAAAAAATCCTCAACATTCAAATTTTCCGATTTAAATTGCTGGCCGTAGTCTCTTTGAGTTAAGAAAATTAGTGGCGGGACGTACTGAGGGAAAAAACTCTTCAAAGGCAGTCAATCAACTGCTTCCGGTCTGTCAGGCTTTTATCTTTGTGCGTGGTTTTTGCTTTTTTCGCCTTAGCCAAGAAGCGTTCTGCTTCACTTGGAGATACTTTTGGCGGCTGATAGTATCTTGCGGCCCATAGAGACGGACTGTCATTGCCGGAGGAAAACTCGAGTTACTCCTGCTGTTGGTGTCACATTCACATCTGCTGTGTTGTTGTTGCTATTGCTACTGTGCAGAACTCTTCAGATTACCTTTTATCCACATTACACAACCGCAACATCAACCCAGGAAAACGTACTCGTCAGCACCACACGAAAATTCGACTATAGATCCAGGGGCAGGCTCACTAACAGCGGGAGGAATTCTTTCACAAAAGTGAAATCTGGGTAAACAGCGCTCGTATGGAATTATGGGACGTGAATTAATAATAGAACGCAGCCAGAGTGGTAGATGTAATCCAAATACGGGAAGGAAGTAGAGGAAATGTCTTTTTTTTTGTTCATGCTCGATACACACTCAACTTCCTTCCGCACAGGCTTCATTATCACCGGAACTACAGTCGTCGCAAAAAGTAATATGACACTATGCGGCACCTTGCTGTGCATGTGAAACGGAAACCAGATGTATGTTCAGTTAGTTAATGGGTTATTCAGCTCAGATAAAGTAAGCCCTTTTAACGCAAATTGAGGAACTTATTTATTTTCTTAGCTTGGGTAGGTACATATGTATGTTATGAATATGTTTAGGTTGCTATGTAAGAAGCCAATTTATTAAAGCTAGAATGGTTGCTAGCCATGTTGTAACTTAAAAGGGGGTATTTTGGATTTGGAGATTATAAATGTGTTTTGGATAGTAAAATCAACTTTTAATATATCGCTGCTTGATTGCTTTCATATTATATTCAAACATGGGGTTTCTTTTTGTAATGGGCTATTTTATATTGAGGAGGCTTAGAAATTTATATTGCTTTTATGACAGAACATGGTTTTGATTCACTGCACTTTGCCTCCTTAGATTTGTTCAATTAGCATTTGTTATTATTGTCGTGAATTAAATTTCCATTTAACTTTAAAAATGTAAAAATCCTCGTAAGCTTCTTAACTCATAATGGAAAATATATCAACCTTTGTTAATGTTGTGCTGAATATGGGTTTGGTATAATGGTTGGCACATTGAATCGAAGCAGCTAATAGTGTTAAGGTCAACTATGCCTTGAATAGCCTTAACTTAAATGTTTCGATAATAACAAGATATTTATTATAATCAATAAGTTGTTGCTATAAAGACAGTATCTTGGCTGTGCAATTTATGAAAATAAATTTATTAAGACACAGACAAAATTTTATCGGCAAAGTGTACTTTCCTACCAAACTACTGGACTTATGATTCCTTTTATGTGTCAAGATTTTCTTGCTTTAATGATATTAAGGTACTGCATATGTTTTTACACACGTATGTTGTTCTAATTCTAAAACTCTGATGAATTTTCTTGAGGTTTATTATTATTTCTTCCTTGCCTACAATACACAGAGATAAAAGAAATAGAGGGGGCATGCTTGCTTGCAAAATGGCACAAATTTCTACATAACCTTAGCAGTGCGTCGTAAACTTCCCATGCGTTCCTCGGTTCGACCCATTGCAATTGTTGCTTAACAAAATTGCGTGTGGAATATACAAATTTTATTAGTTGTTTTTATAAATATATGCTTTTAAAACTATAAATTTCTTTGTCTTTAAAATTTTTTTAATTGTTTAAATATGCCGCCTAATAACGCCGGCAAAAGACAGAAGTATATTTGGTCTATATCTGTCTATCTTCTGCATGTCATGTGTCATACTGATGGCAGAAAAAGGCGCCAAAATTTAAAATGTGATTCAATTTTCGATTTTTGTTTGTTATGTAGGGCATGATAAAAAGATAGGGTTGAATGAAATTATATTCTAAAAATTTTTGGAACGTAAATTTGGAAGGTAGAACTTTTATTTTTATAAATATAAATACTTGGAGTTACTCACACAGAACAATATCTAGAATTCAGTTACAGTTCAGTTCTTTCTTTCTCTATTTCTTGAAGACAATTTGTATGGGACACCCTCTCCATATATTCATCTCAGTGTTACAATATGAGTACCTGTAAGCTGTGCTATTCGAAAATAATGAAGATTACTTATCATAATAAGATTACCCATGCCTCGATTTCCAATGAAAACTGTGAAAATTTTTGTTGGAGTCAGAAACATTTATTTTGAACTTCGTTTGGTTGATGAAAAAGTCGCATGAGTTTTGTTCCAAAGTCAATTGTCTCTCGGACTCTGTGGATGATTTACGCTTTCCTCTTCCGACACAAAAAACTTCTTAACACGTCATTTCACGGTGTTGGTACATTGCCTGTGTCACCGACATCAAAAAGTGTGTTGGATGTGTCAAGAACGATACCGAGTCTCCGCTGATTCTACGGTCATCAATTCTATCGCTTTGGATCTTAAGAATCTTTCGACGTGGCGATTCGAAAGTTACATCCTCGAATGCTGAGTTTAACGTGCTTGGTCTGGTGCTGGATGCGCCTCGTGCTTTGGGTGAGTCCTTGTAATCGCGTCGTTAGAAGCGTCTCTTTTGAAAGCGTCATTCAACATTTGGCTCAACGAGCTCCTCAGCGGGTTCCTGTTACCTCCGTACCCTCAATTGTTTGGATTGGCTCAGGCGTCTGCGAAGGCGCGATCGAGTTTAGTCGTGCTTTGGGTGAGTCCTTGTAATCGCGTCGTTAGAAGCGTCTCTTTTGAAAGCGTCATTCAACATTTGGCTCAACGAGCTCCTCAGCGGGTTCCTGTTACCTCCGTACCCTCAATTGTTTGGATTGGCTCAGGCGTCTGCGAAGGCGCTACTCGATCGGTTTCTGTCATCTCTATACGTGGTGCTACTGTTGCGTCTGAATCCTTCGGCAATCTTGTTTCTACCGACGTTGTTACCTTGAGACTTATGGGATGCCCTCAGTACGTTTTCATCTTGAGTGTTTTTTATGTTAATTCAAACTCGTCTTAAGTGCAACTCAACTTTATTCAATTTTTTTAATCATTTGATGCCTATGCTATCTACTCAAGGTGGCTGACCTCCGGCTGAAGAACTATACCGATATTGCCTACGTTGTAGTTCTTAGTTTACGTGAATCTTTTGCAATTATTTGCCAGAAGGTATTTTAATTACGGATGTTTTACATTTTCGGGTTTATTAACCTACGGTGTTTGAGATGGTATTAATAAATCATAACACCACCATATTGCTTGACGCATCGGAGCGTGTAGTCATCTATCGAAAGCTTAAGCAAATTATGGACGTCGTTCGCGTACTACGCCAGTTTAATTGTTTGCTCCGGAAGACGCCTGATTAGTTGGCTTCATCGCAGTTTGTTCCTAGTAAGCGTCATATAATCTCCAAATCCCCACTTATTGGCGGAATCTCTATTTATTGCGCCAATGTAAAAGGACCTATACGAAGCTTGCTCGCCTCTTTACTGGCTCATTTGATTCCTATTTCGGTGTGGTATGTTTGAGTCAAACTTGGCTTTGTGGTGGAATTGAGGGCGGCGAGATCTTTGGTCCAGTTCTTTCACTGAGATCAATGATGTGTTGAAGGATGCCGAGGGGTCCCCTGATCTCGTTTTCTATACGGATTCTGGCTTTACTATGATGCGGCGCTGCTTTTCTCCTTTGCTACCTGTGACTGGACGCTAATCTTTAAAAGCTTTAAAAAGGCTGACTCTTTTTTATTTAATAATTGGCTCTCCTCTTGCAACAGGAGTGATGTTTTAAATAAGAATAACATTGACAACGTCGTCGTCCCGTTTTATGATATATCCAATTTGTTCCAATTACCAGGTCCAGTAATCTGGGCAATTATCAGCTTTGGGTTAGTGCTTCGTTAAGGCAGCGCAAGAACTTTGCAGAGAGGATTATCTCACTTCCTGTAATCTACGTGATCAGCCCTACTGCGGGTGTTGATGCTCTTTATAACAGTTATGTTGATACAATAAAGTGAATTTCTCGTGATGACCCTAAAAAGTTTGTGGAGATTTATTAACTCTAAGCGAAAGTACTTTGAATACCTCTCTACTACACTTTTGTCGGGCCTTTTCTAGAGTGTGCTAGTCCAGTTTGGTCTCTTTTCTATGCAATCAATCAATCATTCTACGCATCAATCACCAAACTAATTCCAGTATGAATGAGCCAGTATCTTGAATATCCCTCCTTTTTAACCTTAGATAAGTAAACTTCAATGAGCGTTGCTCTGTAAATAATCATTCGACTCATAAACTACGAATTATATATTTTTATATTTCCTCTTTTTATTTTAAAAAGATTAGCTCAACTTAAGAAATGTAATTTTAGTTGTTAAGTAGAAAGTATAAAAGATGGCAGATGTTAAAAGTGTGTTCCCCGTAAATAGCCCTTTTAATAGCTGTTGCACACGTGTTTCTTTTATGGACATAACGTACAAATTCTGCGTTTGTTTGGCGCACTTTTTGTCGTTTGTTCCATAGGAACTTTAATATTCTTGAATATCTTCAATCAGCCTTATTCTTAATTCCGACGGAACGAGAATTCGAACGGAATCCCATTTGAAAAGCATTGCATTTCCGTTCGAAATTGATTCCGTCGGAATTCAGAATAGGCATAAATATTTCTTTTGATGGAACGCCTTAAAGTTACCGTATTGTAACATTGTTCCAACCACTGCTTTCCGATGGTTACGGTAAATCTCAGCAAGTAACAAATGTGCATCCACGCTTTTTTACTCTCGGATGATTTATTTGACTAGTTACAACGGTACTGTGAATGATATGGTAGGAGGACAGGAACATCACGAATTCGCAAAAGTTCCGGGGGTCGGTAGACTATTACACGAATGTTTAGTTATCTAGGGTTAATTCGCGTTACAAACTTATCAAAGATCAGCTTCGTAATGTCTGGTCCTATACCTTTTGTTACTTTAGTGTTCTATTTTTTATTATTCGCAATATTATTATTTTAGCGTAGGGGTTTTATATTCATATATATTGTTGAATAGTAGAAAGGGAACCCATGTTTGTTTGTTGCCATATTGCTCTGTTCATAACAAAAGCCGAAAAAAGACTTCAATAATATTCTATGGAGACTTATTTCATAATGAGATAATTTCACCTGAAACATAAAATATATAATCAGCCTTAGGCTGATTACTTGATACCCTATATGATATAAATATAATTAATCTCATAAAACTCTTCTGTACAAAATTTTAGAGTGATAGGTTGCTTGTGCTTCTTTTTCGAATTATGTCCAATAATCTGGAAATTCAATATGGCGGCCCGAACAAGGAGTGGGGGACATGGCTTATTTTTGTTTTTCGGACTTGGAATCTCATAAAACTCATCTGTACAAGCTTTTAAAGGATAAGTTCATTTCCTTTCGAATTATGTCCAATAATTCAAAAATTCAATATGCCGGCTAAACCAAGGAGTGGGGGGATGTGGCCTCACAAAATTTGATAGGTTGCTTCCC
>QYTT01090732.1:20639-42366 GCA_006980735.1 Dasypogon diadema
CCCCCGGTGAGATTAAATCCTCTTCGACAATAGCCTTCTTGCTTTCATAAGGAGGGCAGATAGTCTATTGCAGTAATAGGAGGTTTGGCACAATAGATCTTTTAGGTCGCAGTGTCTGACTTTGGTCTACCTCCCTACTGATAATAATAATAATAATGAATGAGCCAGTATCTTGAATATCCCTCCTTTTTAACCTTAGATAAGTAAACTTCAATGAGCGTTGCTCTGTAAATGAGCCGTTCAGTGCACACATTGATTAACTCCATTTTTTGAAAAATCTTAAATTATTATAAATATAAAAAGTTATGACTATACCAAATGCTTTAACACTTAAATTTAAGATGTTTCAAAAAATGGAGTTAATCAATGTGTGCACTGAACGGCTCAAATAATCATTCGACTCATAAACTACGAATTATATATTTTTATATTTCCTCTTTTTATTTTAAAAAGATTAGCTCAACTTAAGAAATGTGATTTTAGTTGTTAAGTAGAAAGTATAAAAGATGGCAGATGTTAAAAGTGTGTTCCCCGTAAATAGTCCTTTTAATAGCTGTTGCACACGTGTTTCTTTTATGGACATAACGTACAAATTCTGCGTTTGTTTGGCGCACTTTTTATCGTTTGTTCCATAGGAACTTTAATATTCTTGAATATCTTCAATATTTCTTTTGATGGAACGCCTTAAAGTTACCGTATTGTAACATTGTTCCAACCACTGCTTTCCGATGGTTACGGTAAATCTCAGCAAGTAACAAATGTGCATCCACGCTTTTTTACTCTCGGATGATTTATTTGACTAGTTACAACGGTACTGTGAATGATATGGTAGGAGGACAGGAACATCACGAATTCGCAAAAGTTCCGGGGGTCGGTAGACTATTACAGGAATGTTTAGTTATCTAGGGTTAATCCGCGTTACAATCTTATCAAAGATCAGCTTCGTAATGTCTGGTCCTATACCTTTTGTTACTTTAGTGTTCTATTTTTTATTATTGGCAATATTATTATTTTAGCGTAGGGGTTTTATATTCATATATATTGTTGAATAGTAGAAAGGGAACCCATGTTTGTCCTTTGAAAATTGCTGCCATATTGCTCTGTTCATAACAAAAGCCGAAAAAAGACTTCAATAATATTCTATGGAGACTTATTTCATAATGAGATAATTTCACCTTAGGCTGATTACTTGATACCCTATATGATATAAATATAATTAATCTCATAAAACTCTTCTGTACAAAATTTTAGAGTGATAGGTTGCTTGTGCTTCTTTTTCAAATTATGTCCAATAATCTGGAAATTCTGACTTGGAATCGCATAAAACTCATCTGTACAAGCTTTTAAAGGATAAGTTCATTTCCTTTCGAATTATGTCCAATAATTCAAAAATTCAATATGCCGGCTAAACCAAGGAGTGGGGAATGTGGCCTCACAAAATTTGATAGGTTGCTTCCCCTTCGAATTATGCCCAATAATCCAAAAATTCAATATGATGGCCTATTGAAGGAGTGGGGGATCCGCCCCATTTTCGAAATTAGATCAGCAAAGTAATATAGACCAAATTTCAGCCTTCTAGCTCAATTCGTTATCGAGTTATCGTGTACACAGACGGACGGACGAACAGAAGGACATGTTTAAATCGATTTGTTTTCACATTCTGAGCATATGTATATAATTCATTCTGCTCTAGCATTATTGGTTGTAAGCGTTACAAACGTTTGATCAAAATTAATATATCCTATCTATCATATAGGGTATAAAAATATCAAGTAGGCTCTATCTTGGTCAGAAAGCTTTGAAATTGAAAGTATTTTGACCCGTTTTAAAAGCTTTCTTAGTTTTCTAAAATTAAACCGTGAAAGTTTTCCTTCCTTTAAGTATTACTACAAATTATTTTTGTATAGTTGTACAGTTGTTTCTGAAGTTACTGAGTTAACTTGTATTTATAGAAATCGATATTCGACCTATAAATTATTTCCACCTCATGAAATCAATGTTATATACGTTTTATATGGGCATTCGGGAAGATTAGAGGTCACATTAAACATACCTAAACCCGCTTTGTAAATCAATGAAACATTTCTAGATCTTAAGATTTAAATGTCTCCTTGTAAATGACTAAACAGACCGCAATAAAATGACATCTTATGACCAGCGAGTGATCTTCTTGCATTTAAGATCTCAATTTTTCTGTTTTAACTGATTGCGTCCATCCGCTTTTTATCTTCCGGTTGACTACTAATAGTGCATGGCATGACTACTCCTCATCACTGGCTGATTCTCTTCGAGCTCGTATATTGCTTGCCACTCGTTTATGTTCCAATCTAGTTCTAAGATTTAGTTGTTGCCGTCATTCAGCAGGCTATCAAATGAAGTTCTATGCTCTACAGTGGCCCCAAGTATATCTGTCCGGCCGGCAGATAAGAACAGACGGGAAGACAATAGTACTCGTTGTACTCATTGTTGTTTATGGAGAAGTTATGTCATGAGCAAGGTCATGTCTGGCTATAAATCGTCCAGCAAGATTACGAGCCTCCTCTGACTAGAGATATGTGAATTGCTGTCAAAGGGAACGCCACAACAATTTGTTGATTTAGCGAAAATGATTTAATTAAACGTTTCCACCGACAACGAAAAATATCCTACAACGGCGGTACTGTGACGTTGTGCAAACGCATTCCTTTAAGTGGCAGATCATTCAAGTGACAGGCATACAAACGAGAGCTGAAAACTAACCTAATGACCAGCATCTTTCGTCTAAATTGGTTTCTTCCGAGTAGAGAATCAAGAATTTATGGTTTGCTTAGGACACGCACGCACTTCCGGTATGCTTTAGAATTTTTAGTTCCGGTCTTTCTAAAAATTAAAACCGGAAGAGATACATAAATGGCAGCATTTGTAAAGAAAACATTTTTTCCGCTTTCTGATCTTCTTATGCTTATGCGTCAGATGATGACAATGGGCAATGCGTTTGCACACGCTGATAAACATATGTTGCCGGGATCAACTGGTCGATACCTCGGGCCCTTTTTTGCCAGCAGAATCCTTATTTATCATTTTTATGACGGCTCTTTAATAATTTCGTCAAACACATGTTTTTGGGAAGCGTTTTTTGCTTCGCTAAATTTAGAAATTTAAATCTGTTGAAAGAAATAATATGTGCGTGAGGATTTTAGGTTTTCAAGATATTTTCAATTGATCGCTTCAATTCTGGCCTTTGGACGTTTTCTTAAACCCTTTGCAGTTGATCGGAATCTCTGATAATAATTGTTGAAAGAAATAGAATAATTGAACGGTCTACACGGTAAATCAAAGGCTTGTTCTTGGATTTTTTTCGTGTTAACTAGAACTGCTTAAAACATAGAAATAATACGCGGAATAATGCAAGTGAATGAGAGCTTATAGGTCAAATGGCCCCTTTGATAGTTTTAGTGTTAAGAGTGGAAAACTATATCGGAAAAATAGCCTCCTCCTTGTTCGAAAATATGTTGAGAGCTTATAGTGAAGAACCCGTATCCTACATTAAAGATGTTTTGAAAAATTTTATTAGAGATTGATGCAATTTTTATTCGTCTTCCTTTTAATGAAATAAAAAAATTTTGACCAAATTCTCTCAGAAATACAACAATTTACCAGCTTCGGAACTGTGAAGAATTCTTGTAATCTGAGAATATATGGTTGAAAGCGACTTGCTGTAATTTTCAATACCAATCCTCTTCAATTCTAACTCTCTTAATAACTTCCTCAATAATAATACCATTATTATGAGAGCTTTACTCTGTAGCGTCTTGATTATGTCTATAACTGTGCTCCCTATGTAATATAAATAATATAAGGAATAGTAGTACTTTTCCAACTAAATTTTACTTAAACATACTTAAATTTAACTAGACGAAGTTGGCCAAAATTGTTTTTCTGGAACATTTAATAGGGCCGAAAAATGTAAATTTCAAGTGATGGTAACTTTCTAAAGCACTTAAAAGGCACTCAATTTTACTTATTAAAATACTAAAACTTATCGTTTTCTTTGGAGGTAAATAATAAATAAAATAGAGGAGACAATAAAATCAATGATATCGTAATTTTGAAACAAGATTTTATGGGTGTATGCGTTATTCACAAGAAGGTATAAGCAAAACTTCATAACATTTTGAAGAAAAAACTCCAGATTAAGCTCCCGCATTAAAATTTAATAGTAGCATTTTCTATCCACAAATCTTTTCTCGTTATTATAAGGGTCAAGATAATCTTCTATCCGTCCGAAAAGCTGCTGAGATATATTTTTTCAAGTCATAAATATATATATGAGTGTGTAACATTACTGGATAGGTCCATATAAACTAAAAATTAATGGATTCTTGAATTTAATTACAGATGTGAATCACTCTTTGTTCTTTTTTCAAACTATTACTAGCATTTACATTTTCTGGTTTCTAGAGAAAGTAGTGATGTTGTATTATAGGATATAGGATACAGATCTTCTCTAGGTGTCTGACACCTCCTAACCTCCAAACAGCAACATAATAATTTTTTTTTAATGTCCAACTAGTTTTGCTTTCAGTCTTAGTATCTCCAGATAATTACTCCAAATTTTTGACCATATTCTTGGAAGTAAATGTATTCACGATTTTAGTCCTTTGCACAATATATTGTATATTGTATATATATATATAAAATTAAATATTTTCAAATAATTTTTTTGGGGTGTAAAATCTCAAAGAAAACGTAAAGATCGATTACATCTACCCAACTTCTCTTTTTCTGCGCACAATGTTGTCACTGATCATGAACAGAAAAAAGGTGTGGGAAATCTATTTTGTGGATATATTTATCAAAAATGAACTATACAAACTGGTCACATCTTGTTATTGTACCAAGTAGGGTAGGACTGATTGTTGACACAGGTGTATTTACTTTGGAGTAACGATCACGCATACGGATAATGTTGACTCAGTAGTAACGATACAGGAGGAATTTGTTTACATTCGTGCAGAAGAATTGAGTGAGTTTAGCAGACAGAATTCCATGTTTTTCTAAGTGATAATTTTTTTTATGCTTATCTCCTTTTAGAATTTTTTCGCCATCAGTACTTGGTACGTAGACCAATAGATATAAAATGGTTCATTAGGAATTCAATTTTTTAGCTTTGTAAATTTTGCATTAGCTATTTTGATTTCATAAAGATACAGCTGATAAAGATACAACTGTAGGTAAGTAATTGACTCAGGGGACACTTTTAGAGAATTATTTCTTTAATGTGTTCTTAAAGTTGAAATTATTTATTAATGCGAAACAAGAACCGACTACTTTTTTATTGGCAAATTTCTTTTTTATATTATTTTTAATAAAATTTCAATAAAAATACTTTATACTGCTAAATATATTTCATCATCATACTGGGTGTTTTTGAAACAAACAATTTGTTCGGAAGGAAATTAGCCGTATAATTATATAAATTCAATAACACTTAAGATTTATCTCTCCTACAAGATATATAGTGTACGTTCCCCTTAAAAGTAGGAATAACTTTGTATTCCAAAATAAACTAAAAGAGGAAATGGACGTACTTTCAGAAAGTATTAACAAGTAAAGAAGCCCTAACTGGTTTAGATCAATTATGTTATACCCTAGACGTAGGGAAGAAAAGAATATAATGCGTTTGTAGTTAAGTGTCGGCGGCTAATTATTCTTACATATTCGCAGATGACCTTAAAATCAGCAGGTAGTCCTATTATCCACCACCTGTCGACGCACCCTTTAGCTTTAATTTGCCATTTCGTGAGTATTCCGTTGACCTGTAGTAAACCCTGTCCACCATATTGAAGCCGACATTTTGAATCTCAAAAATTTGACCCCAGATTCGAAATTAGCGACCTCCAAAAACCCATATGGACTTATTTTCATGATGATCGAGAAACTCTTGAAAAAGTTAACATTTACGACCGCCATATTTGATCCGCCATGTTGAATCTTAAGCGTTAATGTTAAATTCGTAATCATCAGCCCCAAAAACTTATATATCCGTTATTTTGCCAACATTCCATTGACGTTTAGAAAATCTTGTCCACCATATTGGAACCGTCATTTTGAATTTAAGAAATCCGACTCTGGATTCGCAATCAGGACCTTGAAAACCTCTATATGTATATTTTCATGACGATCGCAAAAACTTTTAGAAAAACTTTACATTTCAGGCTTTAAAAAATAAAACTTTCATATGGTAAACCTATGAAGGAGTTGTCCAAATTGTGTACCAAATTTCAAGTCTCTAGCTTAAGGCGTTCTTGAGATAAGTCGCGAGCAGACAGAGAGACAGACAGACGGACATACAAACCGACATCTATTAAACGATATCTTTTCTTCTCCCATTAATGGCAATATAGTTTATTTCTGTGTATCATGAATATTTCGATGCGTTACAAACGTTTGCTCAAGGCTATAATACCCTACATCTAGGGTATAAAAAGAGGTATTCAAAGCTGTAGAAAAGTGTCGAGAATTTTTAAATGTGATATTATAGTTAAATTGCCTATAATATACTTGTTTTTCCTTGAAGTAATTATTTGTATAAATCAACTGGACAATACCATTTCATCGCCAATAAAGTGGTCAGAAAATATGATTCTCTCCGCCTGCCTTCTGATATTCTGACTTAAAATCATATCACTTTAAGAAGAATTTTTAATTATTAGGGTCGTTTAATCTGATAGGCCTTAGTGGCGCTCCGTCCTAGAAGATTTTTTTTAACTGAATCTGAATCTGTGATCCGTTGCAGATTGAGGTAGTTATAGCTCATGATCCTCTTCCGACTTCGTGGGCATTGTGAATGCCTTTTTTGTTTCAGTTAGTAAAAGGCCTCGCATTTACCCAGCACATGCTCCATCCTTAAAATCGGCATTGATCACCCATCCTTAACATCCTTTTCTTCAAATGGTAGTTTAATGGGCATTGTACAATGAGAAAGTTAGTAACAACCTGCAGATCTATTTTATATACAAAATCAACCTTGCCCTCTGTTGCGAGTAATTGACAAACCTTTTCGCCTGTTTTAAGTCTGGATGATTATTCGATTATTTTTCCTGATCCTTGCTTCCCAGCTTCTGAAACTTCTCAGGGGGCCTATCCGTATCCAAGTCTTCGTCTTCATCTTCGTCTCGTTATAACATAACGTCGATGTGACGTCAGGTATCTAGCTGAGGTATTATACTAGTTAGATGAAGACGAGATCATCTGTCCGAATTTGTTGTATCGTCTTTGCTTTGTCATGTAGTCAACCCAATCGTTGACTTCGTCACCAACTGTGTAAACTGTTATACAAAGTAGTTGAGCTTGAGAAGTAGACAAAAATTCAGACGGAGCTCATCTCACTGTGACATCACGTTTTGTTATAACGAAACGAAGACAAAAACGAAGGCTTGTATTCGGACAGGTCCAATATGTAGCTTTTTGAATAGCTGCAGAATAGATTCAATGAATCGTCCTATGCAAGTCGGTTTGCAGCTTCCTTGCCCTCAAAATCTTTGATCCATCTGCGTACCAAGGAAGGAATTTACTTTCGAACATCACGACACCGGAGTGCCATGTCAAAGTTATACCTTGGAGGCACGATATCTTCAAAGAATTGAACAGTGATTCTTTTTCAAATTGTTAAAAAATTGCTGGGTGTGTTGTCATGAGGTTCGGCATAAGTAGAATAATCCTTTGCAATCTGATGGCACATATTGCGACCTCCAAATTTATTTGGAAATAAAATGGAAGGAGGTTCTTCAGTGTCTCTAAAGCTATAGTAGGACACGTGTCCATGGCGTAGGTCACGCCTAGACCGGCAAGTTTTCGCAATTTTCACAAGTTAGTTTCTGCAGTTCTCTCATAACAGAAACCATTCATATTTACTAATATTAATCGTTTTCTGGCGAAATTTTCCTTCCCTTGGCGTTTGTGTTGTGAACTGCTATTTGAATCATTCACCATTAATCATCTCCCACTGCGTGTTCTTACTTGGTTATGCAACACGTTGCTGGATCTTGCTTTTCATCAAGAGCCCTTTTGATCGTTTTTTATAACAAATATAGCAAATATATATTACGATGATATTATAAACCCCCAGTTGCAAGGATAATTGCTCCCTCTTTCGGTCTCTTTCTCTTGAGATAACCATTTTATATTATACATTGTAACAGGTCCCGTCTAGGGGTTGAATTAGCCTGCTACCACTTTCCAATTTTAACTAGAAATTGAGCCAATAGAATTATTAGGTGGACACACGTGAATTTAAAGTTCAAAATAATTGTATTTATTAAGTGTTTAATTGGTTAGTAAAGTTAGTCTACCTATGCTTAACTATAATGCTACAAACTTCATTACTTACTAGCTAATTCAAAAAACTTATCGCTCTATACCTCCTCCATAAATAACGGCCTAATCTGCTAGTTTTATTATTATGTTTTAACTACAGATTTATTAACGCATTTAACTTACATGCCCAAGTTTAATATTTCTAGATAATTTTAAGAAAAGGTCACAGCATGGTATTTTGGCCTTACTGAATTTTCGACGCCGAATAGGATTTGGCAGGGACACCTCGTTATAACATATTCTAGAGATTACCATAAATATCGTCAATAAAGTAGTCCGGTAGACCATTGAGAAAAGATAAAAATTGCACACTTTAATGAGGTCTATCTCTACCGTCTACCTTCTAGATAATGAACTTTTAATGTACTTGCTTCCCAATTGTAATGAGGAAGGAAGTAGGCATTGATATCTTTTAATTTTAAATTTGGAACACCTTTTAAAGATGTGGAGAAGGCTCACTTTGCATATATTGTAAATTGTTAAATATTATATTTACTTTGACGATTTAAACCTATGTTATGGTCCTTGATTGCAATACAAAGTCAAGCCTTTATTTATTCCCGCCAGGATAACAAATAGAGATATCATAGTATTGCCATATGGATAGTTCTTTTACTTTTGTGTTAATTGCGGTGCAAGAAATTTAATATTTTCTTCGCATAGATCTACAGGATGAACACCCACTTTAAAAAGTGCAACTATACTTTGAGGTAATTGGAAACGATGTATTTTTATATTTAGCCATTCAGCCAACCCACATTCGTTAAGGTACTTGTCTTTCTGTACTCAAAATATCACTGATGTCATGTCAGGCACTTGGAACTCAGGGCCATCATTGGAAAAATGAGCGCTCACTTTGATGAACCTATGGTATCTCTGCAATCATAGTGTGTTTCAGCTACAGTATGATTGTATGAAGGCGATTTTTATGCCTTAGTGCTCGTTTATCACCTCCGTCAGCAAGTACCAAAAAGACCATACCTCATCAATTCTTCCACCTCGCATGTCTTATGATGGGTTTCTTGCCTTCCTTAATTTTTCATTTTTTGTCACCTGCACACTACCCGAATGTATCACCTTGTCGCATTCTCGGTCATCCTGAACTGTCGTTATCACTGCTCTTCCACCTCTCATTTCTTGATTTTATGATAGCCGATTTGAATAAATTGATTATGTCTTTGTGATAATTTTGAGACATTTTAAGAAAGTATCACCGGAAATGCACCCACCAGGCTCAGTTTAACGAGTATAAAATGTTGCTAGTCGTCACGAAGAACGAGTTTTAAATTGTTAATGGACGACGCCGTAAATCAGCGATTAAAAGGAAAATTTTAATACCAAGGAATACTGTTTGACAGTAATTCACGATTTACAGGAATAAGCATTAATTTATTCGTGATAAAATGCCATTTCTGAGAGGGAATGTAGCACCAAATGAAGGTGGCTTTGAAATTCAAGTGCGGGGTAACGAGCTGAAATGTGAGAAGGTCAGTTGTTCCTCCCGGTGATAAAATCCAGATTAAACGAGATTTCTTCTACCACTCTTTGTTATTCCTATGAATAATCTGGGAATAATTGAAAGTTATTTGAATTGGACTTTAATTATACCCTGAGCGTGAAGTGTAAGCTGAAATGGAATGGAATATTATAGTAACATATGCTTTGTAGAACTAAAGCTGGTATAGGAGATTTGAGGATTGTTTAGAAGTTTTTTGAACTTTCAGGTCCTAAGGTATGGCAGTAGGTGTTACAAAGATGTATGGTTTAGTTAGATGGTTAGCATATAAAGTGCCATATTTATGTAAGGGCTACTGTTGGTGCATAAATCAAGTCTTCAGTGTTATTCTATTATATATACGTAAAAAGGTTAAAAATTTAAGCCGTTACAAACACAAACGCTCTTTGGTTCATTTTATGTGGGCTTTTCAAAATTTAATAAATGGCATGAAACAATCTAGATCTAAATCCTTTCAAATTTCATTGCTTAGCGATCTATGGAAACGATCTTGAGTTAAATACTATACCATCTATCTTTTTAAACAAAGGCAGGCTTAATTATGTAGAATTTGCTAAAACTCTGTCTTTTGAGTCGAATTAGGGGTTTACATGTTGCAGTTTTGTTGGTGCCATAATAAGGTAAATTTATGGTTACTTGTGTCGACTATGCCTTAACTCCATGAATATTCTAGAAGAATATTCTGGACTTTGTTTTCATTAATATCGACTTTTGCAGTTTTTCGTGGTGGCTATCCAGTGGAAAGCCATTGTTTTTTCCTCACTAGAGGGTTATCATAGAGAACCCATTTCTTATCTCCCATAATGACACTGTCAAAAAACTATTGATTTTTTCCACCGGTTCACAAGCAAATTGCATATGGAAGACTTTTGCAATTTGTTCTCATCACTGAGAAATGGGGCATCTTGAAACTTCCCAATGGATTTCAAGTGGCATTGAACTGTCGACCAGGAAGCATCGATTCTCTGAAATTTACCCAATTGTTGGGCGAGGATCCTCTTCCACAATAGCCCGCAAAGTGTCTTCATCATGTTCAACTGCACGGCCACTTGTTGGGGCATCTTCAAGGTCAAAATTGTCACTACGAAATCTGTCCAAACAATTTTGATGAATTGCATTGATATTCGCAATTGTCGTAGTTACGTCCTTCTTCAGGTTTACCGTTATTCATTTCGCCCTTTAAAAAATCTCAGCTGAAAGCACGTGTGTACAGTTGAGCAATCAAAATTTTCAATTTCCTGTTTTTTAATTTTATTCCTGCCAAAATGCCCCATTAACATATGATTTTCAGTCAAATTTTGGATTCCTCAAAGTTTCACCTTTAATTTGATGTTTGAGAATTCCTAAAATCTCCCAACACCAATGCTACAAAGAATACGCCTGAAAATAAGAGGATCTTCAACGTAATATCCAACAACAAAACACCATATCTGTCATCAACTTTCCGCTCCAGGCCTTGGATCATCGCGTAATGGTAGAGATGAAGGCATTCGCGCTGCAGAATCCTTCCAACAGTACTTCTACTCTCAGCCAACTTGATGTTGGACCCGATTAGGGAGCGGGCACTGAACTGTCATGTCGATGAGGAGGGAAATCTCCAAACGTCGTTCGCTAGTGCCACCACCTCAAGGGAAACGGAGGGGAAATCGGCTGCCAAGTGAGAATGAATTGGCTTTGGCTCTTTTCATCATGACAGGCGAGAATTAGAGACGCGGTCATCGCTGCACAATGTGAACATTCTGGACGGTCACCACTACTACAACATCATACATACACTTGTCCCGGCGGTAACCTTACGTGAGGAAAATGCGGCCGTCAAGTTTGCACTGGAGGCCATTTTTGTAAAGTACGTGAAAGTGGGAAAAGTGGAAGAAGGTTTGGTCGAGTCGTTGCCGTGGCACACTCAAGATATCCTGTCAGTGTTTAACCCGGAAAAAGTGCCAGTGCCAGAAAGGAAATTGAAGGAATTAAAGTGCCCAAGGGTTTTCGAGTGGTTCCAAACAAGAGTGCGTAAGGTGACCCACGAAAGATTCCAGCGTCAAGCGCCTAGGACTGGAGCTGGGATCTCGAAGAAAAACCTTCCCGGAGGACCTGGGCATCAACTTGCGCCCTACTTAATTACTTACGGCGGAATATGTAACTAAAAACACTAAATTTTTGTGGGGTTAATTTACTCCATAAAATAAATCACGTTGTCACAGAACAGAGGCCCCGAGGTGGGAGATTGGACTGGATTAGGCGAAAGAAGCCAGGAGCACCAGGCGAACGTTCCGTGATAAAAGCGTCCAAATTGGCTAGAGCAAATCCTTTTAACCAGCTGTGCCCGTAACACCCACATTTCATTAGGAAGCACAATTTGAAGTTCGCAAATTTTTAATAATGAGTTTCCCTTCTAACTCAGAAGGCGCACTTCTTAGCGCAGAGCCAAGAAAAATTTACCTATCTCCGCATTAAGCGCTCACAGATTTCAAGGAAATGTGTTAAAATTAGGCTCCCCGACAAGCATGCAAACAAATAATTGTTAGTAAAGTTAAACAAACAGAAAAATTAAAAAGGAGAATAGTTAATAATGTTAGTAGGCAAACAATTGATAACAGGACGAAACCAACAAAGCAGCAAAGACAAACCAATCAGCAGGTGAACATCCGGCTCGAAGGACCAAAATGAATGTAGGATAATATAGGTAAAAAATTAAAGAAAACAAACCAGAAGGTAGGTTGGTTTTTTATTTCTAAGCGGTTACAAACTGACTTAATCTCTTTTTAAAAAACTCCAATCGAGCTTAACAACAATTTTGAAAGAAAAATAAAAAATTAACACGTGAACATAATTGCTCAATTAAAGCACTTGCCAAACGATTGGCGCAAGTCAGCTGCTTTCTTGCGGGTCAATGCATTGTTGACCCAAATAAAGCTGTTGGTGCAACTTGGGTTGTTCACTTGCTGATACTAGAGGTCGATCGCCTTCTCAACCTGACGATGTAAGTTTTGTTGATTTCTGCACAGTTTTTATCTTTAGCTTTGTTTAATTTTACACACAAATCACTATGGAAATTTAAGTCTTTTTGTACTCGTAGACTCCCGGGTTTCTCCTAATCCTTTCTTAGGAGTTTCTCACCTTTTCTGATTTAGCTTTCAGCTAGGTACCGGCGGGGGACCATAACGGGATGTTCTTAAACGCAAGCAACCGGGATATCACAGGGTGGTTGGGGCCTGGCCAAGGGGGAGTCGCTGACATCAGACTTATTCCCTTTGCCCCCATTTTTTTGTGTTTTTTTGTTTTTTAATAATTTGTTTTCTTTCTTTGTTTTTTGGACAAACTCTCGAGGAAGACTTCGGCATGGATGCTCGCCTCTGATTAGGGCGAGGCTTCCTGAGGGTGAGGGCTCCTCTTGGCTTTCAGTAGCCTCTCATTAGGGCTGAGTGACAAGTCAAGAGGAATACTCTCGTTCCTCATGAGAAATCTTTCGGCTAGTTCAATCTAGAGCATGAGGCTCGCTTGAGCCTCAGCTCTGGCCTAGTCCTGTTACAGCCGTCTGTCTCCCTAGACACATAATTTGTTCAATAATTCTACGTCTGTACGAAGAGTTTGTGACTCTTCCATCTCCAGTTTCCCGTCTCTTCAAGTCGTCGATGTAAAGTCGGAAAGTTTGTCGGTTAGGTAGGATAGCGCCCTCTGTATAGTACGAGTTGGAACTCCGCTGCGATACCCGTACACCATAATCATATCGTTGAATTCTTTCATAGTGAAATGAGACACTATTAACGTATGTACTGTTTGACTTTATTTGCACCCGCCGTATACAAATAACTAACTGTTGCTGTCCTTTGAGTACGATATACCACTACCTCTCTTATTCATTTGTTAACAATGAGGAAAAATTTAACCTCTTAAACCTCGTAGATTTTGTGGTATAAAAAGGGAAGAAGTGCAGGTAAAAACTGTCCTCCCCATTTTCTAACCCAAGTCATGAACTTGTTATGACGAGATCTATGATCCTCCGAGAGATTTGGAACACTCTATATACATATGTATGATAATTTTCCTATATCGTTATAAAACAGTATTATGTGGTCGAAAGAAGCCCAACAGCGATTTCGTCATCGCAGAAAGTTTTCGGTCGGTTCCTGACAGAAGAAAGGAATGAAAGTGTTATTTATTCGGTTCTGCATTGGCTTAACTCTCAGAATATTAAAGTACGCACACGATTGTCGGGATTGCATCTCCTCCACTTTCCGTCTTCGCATTTACTTCCTTCTGCGACTCCGGCCTACAAATAAAAATGCAGGACAAATTTATCTCTAAAGTTCTGGCAATATCATAAAAAAATGTTTCGCATTAATATTTCCTCACGACCGGAAATTGACAATTAATTTGTACCTCATTGCAAATATTATTCCTCATCTTGCCAACAGAACGCAATAAATATTGAAAAAAGTAAATAAATATTATGCAACATATTTCTAGACGTTTTTCAGACCGGATGTCTAGTTTTCAAAAATAGCCACGTCTAAGAGTACGAGAACACACAGAGTGAACCCGTCCATTCTCGCCAAGGGGGAGCACAATCAAAATATTCAAAATACTGGCAATGTGTAGAATTTCTCAGGGGTTTTATTTTATAAAGTGCCATAAATTCGTTAACTTGGTATATTTTACACCCCCTGCAGTTATTGGGTTGTGCAGATTTTTACTATTTTGTTTATTCGAGTAAAATTCGTGCATTACTTCTCAGATCTACTAAAATTAAATTGCGACAGATTATTGAGAACATCTCTAAATTTAAAATTGTCCAAGCGACGTCACTGAAGAGGCATCTTAAGGTATCGTGTACGTGGCACCTTCCCGACGTTACGTAGGTACGAATATTTATGTGTTTATAAAATTATATTGCGTTTGAAATGATCACATGATTATGAGCTAATTTCGAATGATAAATAGAAGTATTTTCGATGTTTCTGACTGACCACTCTAAAAATAGGGATTTGATTTGTAACTCTAATCTGGACATAGTATTCAATATATCAAGAGTGCACCCACACAGTATCATTTCGCCCTGAATGGAGCCTACCAATAATTTTCGAATTTATATTTTTGGTGTATTAATAAATTGAACTCAATACAGGTCTAAGATTTTGCCTTTTAAATTTTTATGTTAATGAAAATTTTTTGAATTCTAAGCTTGTATCTTCTGAATTCTGAAAATATGTAACTGAACATATCGAGGATATGGAATATGAAAATATAAGAATTATATTATACAGTATTTTGCCTCAATTAATTAACCTTCAACGAATTTTGAAGTTACATTGCTGGTACAGTGAATGAAGGAGTTCTGTATTGACAAGCATTCAGCGTTTCTGTTGAATTACTCCTGTCCACTTTGTTTTAAGTGTTCATAATATAATATTAGCCTTTTTGGCTTATAGTGTCTCTTGAAAGTTATAACGTATCTAGAATGATATAGGTAGACTATTTTTCAGCACTTCATCGGACATCCAGTGAAGGTTGGATATTCGCACAGAATTCGTGCCATCGTCTAAGATAGAATGGATTACTCGCCAGACCAATCTTTGCAAATTGAGCACTGAGTTGGTTGTAATACATGAAAACACTGACCAATATTCTATAATTTCTTCTACCCAAGGTTTGAGGGTTTGTCATTCCTTATAGACAGGAAGAATAACAATAGTCGTCCAATATTTCAATCTTTCTACTTTTTCTCCGTATACTGCAGGTTGACACTTTATCAAACGATATGTGATTTGTGTGCGATATTTTTTCTATTGGTTTTCGCTGCAGTTCTCTTAATATTAATCCAGGTGAAACTTATACCTAACTTTGGGCGATAGTGTAATTTTACTGTAATCAGTAAGTCAAACACAAGCAAGCAAGTTCGTATCTATGCTGCACGATAGAAAGAGGGTCAGCATTGATGAGAAATGGATCTCGCTGGCAAGCGGTCAACTGCAGTCGATTTTTCTACAACATTTCCCACTAACATATTCCCGCACATTTAAGCCGTTCAGCGCGTTTGACGAGTATACTCGTCTTATGAAGAAAACTACCATTTAGTATGAAAATATTAAATTGCAGTAAAATGTAGAAACAATTTCATTTAATTGCATATTTTACTTATACTTTAATTATTGCAGCGAGCTTATTTTTATTTGTATCAAAACATTTGTAAAGCGGTGTCAGGTTGTCCTTATAGAATTTCTTTATTTTTATTAGTCGACTATTTTGTATGTTAGGTATTCCTCGAATTGCATAGTAGGCTTTTTTGTAGATGGATCATTCTGATAATGATGCAATTATATGTACCAAAAAGTGAAAAAAGGCGCTCCGCCCCGTCTGTTGTTATCTTCTGATGAAAACAGTAACACCGAATCAGACGAAGATGTTTATAGTGACAGTAAATCGGAAAGAGATCTCGATAGTGAGAGAGAACCATTTAAGTTTTCTGTAAAACCTGGTCAATTATTTGAGATACCTATACAAAGAAGACAAAAATGTTTATTTTATTTGGATGGGGAACTAGTATCCGTAATTGTGGAACAGACTAATTTGTATCAAACTCAATATATAGAAAATTATTCACTGAAAAAACGATCAAGGACGAGACAAGAGCGTTATGCGTTTTGATCACACAAATGTAACCTAAATTTATTTGCCCTGCGTTGGACGAATATGCTCGCCATTGCCTAATTTCAAATTTGCAAAATTAAGCTCCACAGCTAACAGGTTGAAAAGGTCCTCTATTTTATTATTATTTATATTTATTATATACTTAATATAGAAATCTCGATGTAATTTGCATCAAAGTGCTAAGTGCCTTTGACTAATTGTCAGTTTGGATTTTTTCAGATAGCCTTATGTGTATTGCCATGGAGAAAGTAAGTGATGGCAATAATTAACTTCTTGGAGTCGTCGAAATTGACGGTGTTTTGTCCGTTATTATTAATTTTGTCATGACAGCGATCCAATGCTCGGTTAATGGTTCAGACCAGTATTGTAAATGAGCGGACTCAAAAGTAAAAATTGAATCATCCAGCGACTGTTTTTTTTAATTGATTCAAATTGTGACCGAGCTCAGAATACTTCCATTGCTTGAATCCACCCAGAAGTAGGTCCGCTCAAATTTGAGTTCAATCAACATTTGAATTTGGTGAAATATGAGTTCTATCAAAATTTGACTCCACTCTGTTTTGAGTCTGCTCAAGTTTAAGTTCAGAGAGTATAGACGAATTCAAAACTTGAGCAGACTCAAAACAGATTAGATACGAAATTTTAACGCACTCAAGACTTGAGTGGATCATTGAATTGATTCGAAATTTAAGTTTCTTGCAAGTTGCAACCCTGTTCCACAGGGTTGCCCACTTCATTATTAAGGCACACTTATAGGCAAGACCATGGGTAGCAGCAAGTACATCCATAAATTTGATAATAAACTACAAATTTCGTTCATAAACCAAATTTATGTCAGGATTGTATGAGTATTACGTTGTATAATCACAGCTTTGAATTGTTGTCTTTTCAATGTATCATATCTCTTGCATTACAGATTCGTCAAAGTATAACGACTATAATGCATTTCCGCCCTAGGAAAATGTTAAGTATTTTACGCTCTTTAAAAAAGGAGAAATATCGTCTTCCAGATTTCTTGATATTTACTACTAGTAGGAGTTATGGGTAAATGCTTGTTAGTCCAGTGATCCCTTTCATATTTGAAGTCAGTGTTATTATTTCTGAAGGAAAGCAGTTGTTAATTTTCTGAGTGGGGAGTTTTTCTAAATACCAACGTTCTGAGTCAACAACATTTTCACAATATTTTTTCTGTTTCTGTTTTCTAATAACGATTTTCTATCAGATTCTTCTCTAGAAAAATACACTTTGATTAGTTGTGGTTGCTCTATTGTGGCATTATTTTTATGTATGGTATTAGGTTGACCATGCACTAAAAAAACTATAACACTTCCACAACTTTTTTTAATAATCTTTAATGTACCTACTTGAAGGAATCATGTGGTGTATATTTGTCTATGTTCAAATGCAATGTCTGCATTTTATTATCCTAGCTAATACAATTTTTCATTTGTTTGACAGATGTTTGTTTACCACGATATCAGAAATATTTGCTACCACATGTTACATGTACGTATATCTTGGGTTCTTTTTATGCGTAGCACGTAAGAAACATCATGAAAAACTGACCGTGTAAAAGTAAGAAAACATGTACAAAAACTGTCTAAGAAAAGACCACGTAAAAGGAAACCTCTCTCCTAAATTAGCGGTTCTAAAATTTAAGGTTCTTTTCTAGTACTATACATGTTGTTTTTACACGCCTATTTTTGTTTGGAAGTAACGATTTGTTTGTGTGAGAATCAAATTCACTGGCAAACTTGTAAACTTTAAAACAAGATCAAAATATCACTAATTGGAAGCAGCTGATATAAAAAGACGGTTACTCTTAAAATGCAAACTAAAAGATCGAGCAAGCAAACAAAAAAAAAAGTTGAAATAAATCAGATATCGTGGGCCGAAAGGTAATCTGTAACACCTGAAAGAGGTCTTAACTTTGTGTCTTTCCTGATATCTGGGCAATGAAAAAAGTGAAAAAGTAAAACAAACCACCAACGGATGGTTGACTACTTCAGCCTGACAAGAAATTACGACAAGATATTCAGTTTCTGAACGGAAGTCGGAGGCGGGTCTTTGGAATCATAAAGCGATTGCTCCGAGACAAGTTTTTCAATTCTTTTACCTTTTTGTGTGGAGATTTTGCTCTGCATCTTATCTCTTCCACGGCAGAGACCAAAAACGACCAGCCCAACGCCAGCATGTAGGTGCAACCGACTAATTCATTCATTTTATCGCATCTTGCATAAATTCCAGATATAAATTTAGAGCTCGGGACTTTTATATCTCTGTGAGTACAAATGTGCAAAATGTGCCTAAAAGGGAAAGATTTAAATCTTGACCGGAGCAGCGGCACAAGGTCTGGCTTCGTCCTTTGCTCTGACTACCAGAAAAATGCTTATAAAAAATTGAAAAGATACAAAAGACCAATTCATGCTGAGAATTCACGGGAAATGATCCCATTCAGAAATGGAAATCACTAAACTGCTATAGAAAAAAATGTGGGAGCCAAGTTACACCTGGTTCCTGTCCCTCGGTTGAACCAATAATTTCGGTAATTTGGCGATACGTGTACAGAGTAGGAAATTATAACGTTAGAGCGATTCCCAGGCTTGAAGATACAAGAATTGTTTCAAAAAATCACGTTAATCTGTCAGTGGTCCATTGCTACCAGGTGAAGGAAACGATGTAATTGAGGAAGCGATAATTATCTCAGGGGACGAAGAACTCTTATATGTACAAAGTTGGGTCTGTGTAAAAATAGCCAATTTTCTTAAATTGATCACTTCAAATTATTGCTGATAAGAACCACCCAGTAATTGGGTATTTGGATGGATTTTTGAGAAAATTACCGAGTGATGAGGTTTGTTTAAATCAGGCGTGTTTCCATTTTAACTGAATTCTTTAGTTTTAAATACGTTGTCACTGTGTATTAAGAAGGAGGATTGATAATTCTGAAAAATTCCTACATGAAGCATTTGGTGATCTATACTTGTCTTGAAATATCATAAGAAACGAATTTGCTTTAGAGGATAATTTATATCTGGTTTGATGGGATCCTGGCAAATATAAGTGGTGGGTTGCGTGAACTCCGATATTTAGGCGGTATAATACATTTTTAAAGGACGAAAGATGAGGTGCAAATCTTGTTATAAATTTGGACATTGTTAATTAAAGGACGGACGTTCGTGATTCATTAGATACGTATGGCCCATAATTCATCCCAACCACATTTACCAGAGGTCGAGATTTCCTCATGCCAACAGAATAATTACTAGAATCCGTTGGTTGTTGCAATAATTGAAAAGTTTGGAATCCACGTTATTTAGTATTTTCGGTTGTAACATTTTTCAGCAACAGATGAGTTCCTTATCTGCTACCATAACCTTGACTGAGTCGGTTACGTTTGTGATTATTATTTATGGCAAATTTTGTGTCCTATGCCGTATTCCTGATTAAAAGCACAAAAGATTCCCGTGTAATACATCCCACAAGATCCAATACGAACACTAAATTTGTAGTCCACAGAGCGCGTAAAATGACTTCGCGTATCTGTTGCGCAAAAAAATAAGATAAACAGTTTGAAATAAGAACGACGAGCTGATTACTAATACGCAAAGTACCTTCAGTGAGTGTTTGGGTCACTTTAATAAGAACTGAATAGTTCGCCGAGTTTAGGAAATGTTCTAGTTATTTAATCGTCGATTGATAATCTGTAGAACAAAATCAATCCGCTCACATACGATGAATTTAAGTCCGTAAAGAGGTTTTAAATTCCAAAAGCTCGATATCATCCCGAGTGAACTACTTAACACGTTGACTGCCACAATTAGCATAAAATCTCTCGTGAGAGAATTACGTGTTAAAATGCCTTTGTCGGGAGAAAGCTTTTAAATGCCGACCACTCAAAGTGTTAAATAGGCTGGCCCACCATTTCCTTGTTGGGTGACTGCTGAATTCTTATTTCATCACTGGACACGGAGGGTTTTTTGGCGAAAAAAGATAGGCACTTTATTAGATAACTACACTATAAGCAGGCGTATGATAAGTATTCTATTGAATAACAGGGTAGTGAGCAGTTTAAAATAAAAGTTGCAATCTATCGAAGGCACAGTTAATTTTCTTGTTATATTAGTACGTTGTAAGTCACAAGTAGCATAAAAGCTTTAATGAGAGAATTATGTGTTAAAATGAATTTGTCCTGAGAAAACTTTTAAATGGGCATCACGGCATTCAACGTGTTAAGCAAGCCCGAAACATGTAACCTTTGATGCTAACTTCACATTTCACTAAATTCAATATCCATTATAAATAAAATCAACGTTTAAACATCAGGAATTTCAGTAAGTGATATCTATTTCCTCGAAGTAGACTTCAATAACCGAAACGAGTCATTAACTTTTTTTTGCGTAATTTAAAGAAGAGCAGGTACTGAGTTGCAACACGTCCTATTAAAACGTGTAGCTCAAAAGCAACAAAAGAGAGCGCCAAGAGTGTTGGAGCGGAGAGCCCTATTTTATATTTATATTGGAATGGTCATGGACCATTAGTCATTTGAACTTTTTGGGCTCCCCACCAGAGTTAATTTTATAAATCTGTTAGATGACTTGGTTAAAATCGTAAATTCTGGAGAGTGTCTCGATAGCTAGTAATGATAATGTGTGCGCTTTACTTTAGGATATGTGATTTAACACTAGCTTTATTAATGTGCATGACCCCATGGAATATTGGACCGACAAACGCATGTAAGGTTTATACTTGACGAAGCCTCTATATTAGAGCAGATTTCGAATTCTCTAATTTCTGCATCTCGAATATTGAACCAGGCAAACAGGTCGACTGTATCTTTACTGATGTCAGTAAGGCTTTTGACCGCATCAATCTTGACATCCTACTAAATCTTACTCTTCTTGGTTTTCCACGTTCATTTGTGGCTTGGCTGAAATCTTACTTGTCTGGTCGTACTCAGCGCATTTATTTTAGTGGCGCTCTTTCTAAGTCTATCTTTGTAACTTCAGGCGTACCCCAAGGTAGCCATTTGGGCCCTATCTTATTTTTGATATAAATGTAGAATGGAATAGTTTTTAATTTAAACAAATGTTTTTACATATAATCAATTCAGTTTCGTTAATATGAACAACCAAGCAAATTATTTTAATTATCTCAATCAATTTAATTACTTGAAATACAAATTTTTGTAGAATTGGGTTGAAG
>QYTT01090732.1:43888-58034 GCA_006980735.1 Dasypogon diadema
CCCCCCCCCCCCCCACAATTTTGGCAATATAAACAGAACCATCTTCTTGCAATATTATTTAGAAATTTTCCCGAAATAAGAACTAATCTGATCATGTTATTGCAACTATTTCCGAAAATAATTTCCTGTCCACCTTCTTGTTTATAAATTTCTTTGCAACTTTGACAGCGAAGACCCCCCACAAGAAGAGAGAGTATGAGTTTTTTGGCTACGCTCTCATTCGTACATTTTAGCATAGAATGCCATCTCCTTTAGTTCTCTCCTCGAAGTTTGTAACTAATGCATAGACTCTAGAGTATCTATGGCACAGCAATTATTGCATAACAATTATTGTCTAAACGATTTCAATGCCTTTTGCATTTCACTTTTAATCTAAGTGATGTTAATTTATAACGATTCTAAATTTTTGGCACAGCGCTTGGAGATGGAATCGAACCAGGCACCCTTCGATTTCGGGTTTAATGCCAGAATCTAATAAAAATTAGAATCGCTAAAAATAAATGTTTCAAAAATTGATATCATTTGAAATTTACATTTCTCGATTCTAACAAATGTTTCAGAAAGCAAATTAAGCTAACTTCGGTTGGTTAAAACTGAAAATGTCTGTGTGCACAGTGACTCCATCCTGCTGAGCGTACAAAATTCTCTGTCATTGTTCTGTACACGGCCACGGCAATGGCTACTGAATGACCATCCTCACTTTTAAAAAAAATGACAGGCTGTCGCCTGAGTTATGAGTACTTGAGTCATTTTAAAATAGCCCTTCCGTCATAGTTCCATAATTATTTCAACCGTATTTATATTAATATTTTTATTTTATAACTTATTGGCCGTTTTTAGTTCAGTTTTTATTATTATTAAATAACTATTATTTATAAACCTTTTTATTCATTAATAATTCAATAATTTAATACTATTTTAGTTATAATATTAAAATATGGGCATAACTCACTTCTGCAATTAAGTAGACCTTGGTCTCGATAGTAATAAATAAAGTACTCAACATGCCCTTTATGAATATACAAACCCCATTTCTGTTGGTACTTTGGACCGTTTTGACGCGGCCTCCTTTATCAGCCATAATACCACATCAGACCCTATTTTTGTGAGGGTAGGATTAATGCTAGTATAATACCTTAGGATTCTTATTGACTCATGTCCTGTAATTCTGCTTATTCACAAAAGGATTACTTAAAAAAATTATCGGTTTCTCTGGCCGTTTGAATAAAACGAATGACATACTGAAGGCGTTGTTATTGATTTTGGGGTAACAAATCCAGCGTCATATGAATCTTGTAGGGAGGCATTTTGAAATCCACTCTAGCGTAATTGAATAGAATCAAATTGAGTAGAATGGCTACGAATAGAGACATGTGAATTTTCTTTTACGCTCTACCGTACATTATCCACACCTGCTTCAGTTCGGACAGTACGACGTGTATACCTCTAGGTACCTATACCGCTTGAAGTTTAATGGACTACTGAAGTTCGTCTTTAACTGTCTTTAAACCTCATAACCTCTAATTGCCATGAAAATAACATTTGAGTACCGTAAGTTTCAAAGCTGCACTCAGATTATTTTCTTACTTTCATTGACGAGTTTCACCTTCAGATCAATGTGCAATTTTTCAAATAATGACATCTCTGATATCTCTTATTAGCAGAAAAACTTCAACTATAATTCCGACGAATTGTAATTGTACAATTTCAATGACAATTCCGAGGAATTGTATTTGTAATTGTAATTATAAAAATATTTCAGTATAATGCAGCTACGTTTACTAGTATGTATGTATTTCTATTTAACGTTTTTTCAATTATGGAGTGGATATTTAGAATTGGGCTTCCGTTCAGCATCTTAATTATCCATATATTTAGTAGTTCTAGCTGCACGTACCGGAAAAAAAATTAGGAACGTGTGTTCTGGCACTTATCTACACGACTCACATCTTGTGACAGTTCAGTTGAAAGGCTCACAGTTCAGTTGAAGGGCTCTAGATTTATTCACAACGAGATCATAAAGTATCGAAACTCTAGAGCATGGGCGTAATTTTAGTTTTCTTCCTTTATTTTTTATTATATTTCTATGAAAAAATTTCGTTCAGTAGCACTCACCTATGGGCCTGACAGATAAGATTCATTCACTAAATTTTGTGATGTGTGGATGTGAAATTGTGTTTCCTTCAAGCTGCTGATGTTTAGGTGGAACATACTCTGAAACCTACTTTACTCAAATTCTTAATTATTCTACATTTTCATTCCCTTTCCTGGATGAATATATGCTATAACACCGTAAAATTGAAGAAGTACATTCCTTGAGTTCTGCTTACATAATTGCCTTAACTTCACAACTGAATTGAGTATATTTCATCATTATTTTATTAATACTCAACGTGGATGCAATAAATGTTTGTAAATGTCAGTTATATTTAAAATTGCGTAACTTTGACCTATAATATTATGTCGTATCAAAACAATAAATATTTTTAATTAGAACATGCTAATTGAATGAATTTTAGTAAAATGGAGGCCACATTATCGCGGCTAGTAATCTTATTTACTGCACAATTTACGCAGATTTTTTAACCGAACAAGGTAATGGCATGTTATCATAACGATGTTGGCAATTTTATTCAATTTCAGTGGCGTTTTGTTATCAGAGTTTGTAAAATACGCTGACAGGTCAATTATTCTTTACAAAGTTAATCAATTTTCTTGATTACGTACGCCATGTGGCATTCATTAACTATTTACATTTATTCTAATCTTCATGAAACTTAAAAATTTTACGTGGCCGGTAGTTACATTATACAATTCAAAATATTTTTGAGAGATTTTGCAATGTTTTCGGAATATATTGATTTATTTTGATAACCACGTTGTTTTTAATTAAAATGTTCATTTTCGCAATTTGCATTGACATCATTTGATGTGAAATAAGATGCAAAAGACATAAAGATTGTTTATATTACTATATACATTTTTATTAATGGACATAGTTTCAAGTAATATACCAATAAAAGTTTCAATTTAAAGTAAATTGAATTTCTAAACCACAATTTAATTCCCTCATAGTTAAGTTTATGTACTATTTGTTCTACGAATTTGTGCATTGTCTTATACATACTGTCGAAACTTTTGTTACTATTTATTCTACACCACAGAAACTGATTAAAATTTAGTAAATGCATGAAAACAGTATATTATACTCAAATTCGTATAACTCTACCTTTTTACAAGAATATTATATATTATGTATAACTGATGACAAGTTGACTTCTACTTCACATTAGTTTTCTCCTTTTTAATGAAAAATTCAGGAAAATTTAACATTACAGAATCGGTCAGCCAACTTTCATATTCGTACAATGAATTCTCGTAATAAAATTATGAAGCACGGTTATGAATCTTCAATTTATATAAGCTGCAGTTGAGACTACTAGTTCACTCTTTTATATAATGAACTATAAAAAATATAACAGTTATATAAAGTTGATATATGTATAATCGCAAAGAAAAGTTAAATATTATTATTGGTAATAAAAGTTTTAATTACTGATTTTTATCAGGAAGGTGATACGTCGCAGGCAATGAGTCAAATAGTTAAAAGAAAGAGTTTTATAGTAAACTAGCTTTTGCCCGCGACTTCGTCCGCGTGGAATAGTTATTCTGGGCAGCCTTTTTATTTTTAGGATACTAATGTTGCAAATAATACAAATACAAACTAACTGCAAACTGCTGTGATTTACTGTAACATGTACACATTTTTATAAACTACGTTTTTTGTTTTTCCATCCTTCGATCTCTGCTAGAACTACGCGCTAGATTAGATTTGCGTTTGCGAGGCATATCAGAAGCATAAATAATACGTCGAAATAATAAAAATAAGCAAAATACCTATCAAAAAACCGGAAGAATTTTATATTAAACAAAACTACTGTATTTTACCGAAGAACATTAACGAAAGCAAGAAATCCTGTAAACAAATTGAAATCGTTGCAGCGCAAAATTTTAATATTCGCATACATGCGGCACTCTCGTCTGCCCTGACGTATTTGCCCGTTCGGGCAGCCACACTTAGTGATGCTTCCCTCACTACGCTGCGCCACGCCGCCGCCGAGCCACAGCCGCCGCGTACATTGTGTATAGCGCATGGCGAGTCCCGCGCTCGCGACGCGTATATGTTTAGACGACAAATGTTTAAGTATTCTGTTTCTCCACACATGTCTCGGGTGCATTTCCTTAACATGTATATCTCTCCGATAAATATAGTAAGCATAGATAGATTTGTTTTGACTTCCATACAATTTTTTATCCCCTATTTTACCCCCATGTAGGTCGAAATTTCAAAAGCGCTTGAAAAAAAGTTTATTTATTTCTGATCACGCGCCTAAATACAAAGTTTCATGGTTTTATTTTCAATAATGACGGACTCCCATACAAACTTTCATCCCCTATTTCACCCCCTTCACGACAAAAGGTAGCCTATGTCCTTCTCCGAGGTCTAATCTATCTCTGTACCAAATTTCATCAAAATCGGTTCAGCGGTTTAGGCGTGAAAGCGTAACAGACAGACAGAGTTACTTTCACATTTATAATATTAGTATGGATTATATTTACTAAAACGTTTTAAGTAAAAAAGTAATTTTTATACAATAAATTCAAACCGAAACCAAATCACAGGGAGGAAGGGACGTAATTAGGAAAACAACAAAAATAATCGAAAATTAAAAGATTTGGATTTCTCCAGCAGAGTAGCTAGAAATATACCAATTATTAGCGAAATCAACCGGCTTGGGAGAAAAAGTTAGCGGAATAGTACTTAAATAGAAATACTGAAATTTGAAAATGACTTATTATTTATCACAAATAAATCTAATGTACTGAGCAAGTTAGAATTTGATGAAAGATGAATGCTGGCTTACATGTTGTCTACACCTAATTAAGATAGCTCAGTGATGGATATGCGCTATTTTTTACTTTTTGAGTAAAAAATTTACATGCAATTGGTAATGTAATTGAGATAATATATACCTTCTAATATAAAAAGAAAATTTGGAAAAATTGTTACTAAGTTAGGAACTCCCAAAGAATAAATATTTTACCAAATCAATCACCTAAAAGTCGTATACAATGCGCTCGCAACTAATTAAATTGTAATTTTCAAGAAAATTGCAATTACCGAAAGTCATGCTTATGTGTTAGAAAAAGAATGCATCAAATTACAGACTATACATATAAAAAGGTGAAATGATTCGTATACATCATACATATGTTAAACTTAACTTATCTAGATATCGCTTTAAATTGCAAATACCGGGATGTAGGAAATCGAGCCATCGTGTTCAATATTGACTAATTTCATCGATGAATAATAGAAGTCGCGAGCACCAATGACATGATAATGCAAAGGGTAAGGTAACAGGGGCTGTTAATGACATGATAATTCGGAATGTATTGCTCAGTAAATTCAATGTCGATTTAACCCTTTTAGTGCTGAACAACGATATATTATCGTTAAGTACACTCCCGAAAAGTTCTAATGACGATATATCGTTGTGCCTGAATCAGTGCGCCGCCTTTTCATCTTTCAACCGAACTGAGTGGACTCAAATTGAACAGACTCATTTCTAAGTGGACTCAGATATCGATTCGACTCATTTCTGAGCGGATTAACTGTTAAAGTCCGCTCACAATTTGAGTCGATCAAAAAAAGAGTCGGATCGATGAGTTGATCGACTCTTTTGAATTCCCTTATTGACAACCCTGATTCATACGTACAGGGAGTAAGCGAGTGTATCATCTCTATAAATTTGCATTGTTATTTACTTGTTATATATCCATAACAGTATTTCTTTTATAATACTATTATACACTTAACATGAGTATAAATGAGTTCCGAACTGTTATTTTTGTACTCTGAGCGCATACTGATTCAAGCACAGCGCTATATCGTCATTGGCACTTTTCGCAACGGCGACATATTGTTGTTCGGTACTCAAAGGGTTAAGGACGAGCACAGTCTTCACAGCAGCACTTAAAGTTTGACCCACAATTTTTTAGTTCATTATAAATTCTTCTGTTAGTAAACATTTTACCTAAAGTCTTTGTAAAAGATGTCAATCTTTGTATACAGGCCAAGTAAATTATTATTAGCTGTGTTGTTTTGAACAAAATCCATACAGATCTCAAGATCCGGATCTCATTAGACACGTAATTGCAACAACAACACAAGGTCCCGATCTTTATACAGATCTTGGATCTTGATCTTTAAAGATCTGGAAATTAGTACTTAATTTCACATATAGATGCATTTCTCTAGTCTTAAATGTTGGTACTACTTGTCGTCAAACTCAAAGAATGGTCTTAAAAGTGAGCAAACATGTATAATATCAGATTGTAAGGAATAAAAAAAATAAGTAGAATTTATGCGTTTGAAATATTGCAAGTTATTACCTACAACATAACAAACTAATGCCTCACAATTAACAGCTGTCAAATTGACAATGATTATCGGTCCTGCCGACATATAAAATTACTTCCAATAAGATCCCGATTGCTTTTTGCCTACAGATCTGGATCTTGTACCAAAAAGAGCACAGCTATTATCTGTGGTTTTGTATAATATGGCAAATACTAGTCAACCAATTAAACCAATAGAAGACTAGAGCGAAGCCATATCGAGACCGGGTTCGATAAAAATTTCGTACAAATAAATATAAAAGTACATTAGCTCTATACAACTATTATATTTCAAATTTTTACTAGAATTTTATTGTTCTATTCTATTTGCCCCAATATGCTGCATTAATCACACGCCTAGTGAATTGTGGACTGTTTTGATGAATTTGGAAAAACAGGTTAAATGAGGGAATAACATCTCTGTTTTGTGAAAAGTAAACGAGTCATAAAATGTTTTTTCTTAAAAAGCTTTGATTTAGTTTTATACTCGCCCCTCTCTATATTGCCAATGAGTAATCAGTTGGCCTTTATTATGAAAAACATAATTTGTTTCCATACTTACCTGAGGTACACAAACTTGCTGAGTTTTAAGCAATAAAAATTATCGATAGATAGGAATAGCATATTTCTTCATTATTTGAAGTATCTATCTACTTCGAAATTTACTCAGCATGTTGTTTAATACCTTGTAAATATCTGCACTAATTGCAAATGTAACTTAAGGGTATAAGAGGTGGATGCTCACTGAAAGTTCCTCTCAAACTGTCATCTGGAATTTGAAAACCCGCTGAGTTTAATAAAATTTCATTTTCCAACTATTTGGTCTCGTCTCAACCTATCCAGCTGTCGCATCACTCCTCATCATATTCCGTTTAAAATATTACAACTTTTCGCCAGGTGTGATGCACAGCATGCATTGTAAATTGCATTTACTCCTTTCATAAGAATGAAACGCGTTAAAATACAGCAAAATAAAATCGATGACAAGTCAGCATTTGCTTGAAATTTTTTTCTTATCCCGTGGTAGACGGTGCGGAAATTATGAATGGATGGCACTCAGCAAGGGCCTCCATGGCAGGACGTCAGCCAGACACGTTCTCCTTTTTGCAGAATTTTTAAAGTGTGCACGCTCCGTTCGTTTGCCGACGAAGAGTGGAACCTTGAGGACCTTGAAAATTGCTTGAAGCGTGATCTTCAGATTCCATTTGTTCTTTCACCGATCGGGGCATCCAGCAACAGAGTACCCTGAAAGATGCACTCAATAAAACTTCAAAAAGAGAAAAAATTAATCCTCAACATATGGGATCATCAAAATTTTATGTGGCGGTATGCGGGATTAGCTCTCAGTTTCATTCAGGGAATTGAAAGGGGTTCGCTTTCCGATGATTTTTTATTTTCAATATCAGTGGCATATTCTTGCTTTTCCTGTTGGTCTTGTGATCTTGCTGTGGAATCTTATGCCACACATATGATTTGGATAGGTACAAGGTCTTAGTCAGCCAGGCCCTTTCCCTGATCTTAACTTGGTGCCACATGAAGGGTCGTTTTCTTCGACAAAATATGCCTTGCGTGGAATCCTCAAATATGCGGGACTGTGATTAATGGCCTATTTTGGGCAGTTTTGGTATTTTTTAAGAGACTGGATCTCTTGTTTTCTCCAGTACATTGTTATTATATGAATCAATTGCCTTTATGCCCGACTTTATTGTGATTTATGTTCATAATTTGTTCTTCAGCAACGATTCGACCTTTTTAAGTATTTTTTATAAATTGCTTACTTAGAAGAATGTAATTTGATTTTAATTGGCTTTATTACATTTATAAATGGGCAATGGTTAGCGACAAAAGTAATAAACTTAAACTTGCCATTAAAGAAAAACTGGATAATCCCTATAAACTTGAAAAATCACTCGCCGCTCCACCATTTTCGCCACATTTGTTAACGTATGTTGCCATAGTAAAAACATGAATAGGATAAAGAAATGTAAGAAATATTCAAATTTCCAAATTTCCAAAATATTATTTAAATTTTTTCCGTTATACGAAAAACCAAAAGCACTTTTTTCCCATGTATTAAAGATTATTATACCATATATCATACATATACCTCTTGATAGCCATCTACAATCTTGTAACTTTTTTTTCTTTATTGTATTACCTAAGCTCAGGGGACAACAAAATGATGCACATAGCACAGCTTAGGTGGAGGGAAATTGGGAAAGAGGAGATAGGGATAAAATTCATTAGGCACCCTCCCAAGATACCATAGATGGTATTGTTCTGTGTCACACCTATTGCTACTCTAAGGCGGGCCACACACTACGGACTTTAGTTCCAGATTTATCCAATCCTTACAAGAACGACTTGGTAAATCTGAAGAGTGTGAGCAAAATGTGTTGGTTAAGTCTGGGACGATGGATTTCTAGTTAATCTTGAAATTCTACCCGAATCGTTCAAGTCTGGAGCAAAACATATGGAAGCTTCAAGCCTCGATCCTTCAAATTTGTCATTGCCTACCAACAAAAAAAGTAAATCTGAAAACTGCTCTGATTTGAAAGATCGGGTACATCTGAAGCAAAATTCCGTAGTGTGTGGCCGGCTTTACTCATACAAAAATTATATGCGCTACTGCTTTTTCGTGAAAATTGAACTTAAGACGCCTGTGTTAAATATCGAGGATGCTATCAAGTATTCTAGGCCGTGCCTATGGAGAGTTTAAAACTATCGAAGAGCTGGTATACGCTACAAGCAATTTTGCAATAAGTTACATATTTTCTTATTTTCAACTTTGGGCCACCACACGGAAGATGTGTAGGTAGCTGCTGAACTCAAAACTGTCAGTTCCGAGCTATAAACTTAAAAGTGTGGTAGATCAGAAAAAAGCCTGATGAATTTTAATTGTACTTACGATTAATATTACAGACACTATACTTTTATCCATATTTCTATTAAGTAGGGATACATCGATGTACCATATCTTATACCTTAATAATCTTCCGTTTATCTAATCTATATTATTACTTTTCTTATTTTTTTGCCTAACACGAGAAGATCGCGCATATAATGGATACCTCTCGATAATCAAAGAACTGTGCCACTTATCAGAGGATAAAGAAACGGGCGTTCTTTTCACTGCTTTATTCACTTCCACTCTCTCCTAACTTCAACTTCACTACTTTGCTCAATATATTTTCCCTTGCCTTTTGTGCAATTGCACAGGGGATCCAACTAATACGATTAAATATACCTAAATTGAAGTAAAATGTAAATTAAATGTTTTTTGAAGATTAATAAAGAGTCGGTTTTGAAGGGAGTCCTGCGGGATTTTATAACTACTAGTTTATGTGTACCGATTGAATATATCTCATCGTCTGAGAGTTATGCTGATAATAACAGTACCATAATATTCGCCGATCATGTAACAACTACATCAATATCTCTTACTTTTCTATTCATAGAATTTCAATCCATTAATCAAACAACGAGTTTTTTTCTCTTTGTCTTATCTGCGAAAATTGAGGAAAAGAGTATAGAATATTTTTGTAGTTATTGTGGAATTGTACTTTTAAGTATCAATTAGGCTTTATTAACATTAACACTCTTAATTTGGTTGGTAAAGACTGAGCCAACTGCAGCGTGGTACCATCCTACAGAAAAAAGTTATTTGTTATAGCAGGCTTGGTTTGTTGAAAAGCAAGACAATAATTTGTAGCCATTACTGGCACTTTTGCCAACATTTTATAACTGCGACTCAGTGCATAAGACATTTTACTTAAACTCACGTTTTATTGTCAATCAAGCGTAGAATATTAAGTTTCACGTGATTACTTCATCTCAAATTACTTTCTTACCTGGCTGGTATCATCTGTCCGGGTACGCTGTGTCTGCAGAGATCCATACATCTGATGGTGTAAATCTCTCCATAATGCAAACCCATTACCATTAAGGTAGATTATTCAAAGGTGCGCAGTCATAATGTATCATCACAACGTAATAGAAAAGTCCATTTATCGCTCATTAACCCGCCCATTAGTACCAGACTCTCGGGAAAGATGAACCGATTTAGAATGCGCCTGTGTGGATACCTATTTAAGTTACATCTGCATTTAATTCATGTTTTAAAATTTGTGCCAATTAAAACGAATTTTTGACAAGCAAATGATGCCATTTTGCATACGGTACCCGGATGGCAGAGAACGTTCCGTGCGACGGACCATTCGTTGCGGATCTGAGCCAGTTCAATGCTCAGGCTTAGTTCGCAATTCTGTTCCTCGCGTAGTACTCACGTAGGGCATCGGATATTATGCATTCTACCCATTGAGAAAAGGAATAAATCGAGCCAATGAATACAAAATAATTTTAATTTCCATTCAAAGTGAACGTGCACTGAATGAGCAATAGAGTACTATGGCCTTTGGTTCAGTCACACGACTTCCGGGATTAGCGTCTGTTCGCCGCATATGACACTTCGTCTTTGAACAACTAAATTGAAAGATAATTTTTCTGTATAGGTGTTGGTTGGTGAAGAGTTAAACACAGTACTTTTCCGTTTAGATAAATAAAGAATGCCTAAATAGTATCATTTGGTGTTCATTGAAAGTGACTTGGGTTTTTATCAGGGGTTTATCAACACATATATTACATAAATTACATTTGGATAGGAAAATCCGAACAACCTTATATAAAACGATTTTTCTCTTTTTTCAGTTTGTAGATATTGGAATAGTCACATCAATTGAATCTAATCACAAACAAGTTGAAAGCGCTCGCAAAGGACAAGAAGTTTGTATTAAGATCGAACCAATTCCCGGTGAATCGCCAAAAATGTACGGAAGGCATTTCGATGAGAATGATCTACTCATAAGCAAGGTGAGAATTTGCATTTTTTTCTTTTCAAACTATGCTGAATTAAAAATAACTAATTTGGATGAATTTTGCATATTTGAGGTTTTAAAAGTTAATTTGCATACACAGCATTGGCCAATAAAAAATATATAAGTCTGATAAAGTTGAAGTAAATTCTCAATGTAGTGGGTGATGTTATATTTGTTTTCAAAAAAGACTATACTAGTATAAAAATTTTGTGATAATTACACAACTAAGGTCGACAAAACAAAAGAAAGCGAGGCTGGCGGATTTACATCTTTCTTTAGACAAAGTAAAGATAACACAATTTTACGATTATTGAATGATGATGATGAATTTTTGAGAAAATTATGAGGCAAACTTTTGTTCCAGGCTTACTACTTCTCATCAAGGTAGCCTTCGATACCTTTTTTAGCCTTAAGATACTTTTTTTGGCACTATATTTATTCTTCGTCCACATTCATTTATTCATTAAATCCTCAGAATAAGGACTTTACAGACTGACAATAGAATGTATATCACTGCAAAGAAAGAATACTAACACGAGTTACTCGAAAAAACGTAAACGTAGCTGCTTCGTTAAACACAATAGCATATATGGTAATGAGTCAAGTAGAATGATGAACAAACAATAGGGGCTTCAAGGATTAGTTCGAAAATAGCTTAGTATAAAGACTAGCGAGTATGGATTTTCAAACTACTTACAATTTTTTCGTAATAAATTCTTTGACACTATATTATGAATATTATCATCATATGGTCTTTTCGAATCTAAAATAATCAACAATATCATCAAAACTAATCAAAAACAAAAAAGTTCTTAGGTGACTTTCTTGTATAACGCCATGATTAAAAATAAATGTACGGAATCGAAAATTACCGTTCCTAATGAATTCCAAGACGTCTGATCTTATATAAGCGTTTTGATTCTAAAACATCCCTTAGAAATTTGGTCAGAAAAAGTAGGTTTCTCGCTGTAGATAATAATAATAATAATATTTATTTGTCACCTGATTAAGATTATACAATTTTGTTGAAATATAGAAAAAGCAAGCGGAAATACATAGATATGTGTTAATTAAGTGTAAATCGCAGTCATGATAAAAACAATAACAATAATAATACAAGGAAGAAAAAAAAGTGAGGGAATTCTTAGACCTCTTTGAGAGCGAAGAAAGCATAAAAAAGCATATTAATGCAATATTCAGGACGCTTTGTTATAAGTTAATTTACATAGTATAAAACCAAGGCATGGCGAAATGTGAAAATTCTGCGGAAGATTAAATATATATGGAATAGAATTATTGAAAGCATATCGGTGGAGAGGAGACCTACATTCAGTGACCCATAATAATCGAAGGCACCAATAAGCTTTGTCAATGATATTGGAAATATAATCGGAATTTAATCTTGTGGTTAATATTACACCTAAATTTCTGACAGAGTTTCGGTAAAGAAAAGCTGTGTTATTAAGTAAAACAGAAGTTCAGAAGAATCGCAATAAACTTTGTATAGGAATACAGACAGATTTACCCGCATTTAGAACCAACCTGTTCTTAACCGACCAATCATAAATACGTTTTAAGTCATCATTAATTCGACATTTGTAATTATCCTGAAATCCAATAGGGCTGGTCAGATAGATTTCTACGCAGTCGGCATATATGTGAATAGAAGATTCCTTATTTATATTAGGCAGGTTGTTAATATAAGGAATAAAGAAAAAGTGCCCAAAGAAGAAACCTTGAGGTACACCGTATTGAGTGACACGAAGCTTTAACGGCTTGTGCTCTAACAGATAGAAAGTTACTGACAAGTCCCAAGGCTAATGAAGAACAAGAAAAGAAGCTATAATGGGTTTAGATCAATTATGTAATACCCTAAATGTAGAAGAGAAAAGAAAATATAGAATAAATAGTTAATTTTTCGTAGGTGCATATCCGCAGCTGATCTGTAAATCGCCAGAAAAGCCACTATTCCCAACATATGGATGCGCTCTTTAGAACCGCACCAATGCCAATAATTTTAATAAATATAAATAAATATACTTAGATTGTTAAAATTAACATTTTGACAAATAATATAAAGAAATGTTTGCTTTTTAACAAATTTTATGAGAATTGAAGAAATCCTACTTAATATTTTTGGAAGCTGCCTGAAGCAGTTGCCCGATTTGGTTCATTGTTCACCATGATATTTTAATCTCTAAAAAGTATCCGTGTGCAAAGTTATTCATATTTCTCTAAAAAAATACATAATAATATATAAATAAATGAAGATAAATTAATGTTATATGAAATATTGTAAATATTATTGAAATTAACCTCAGATTTGACCCTGTGTCAAACTCAAGTACTCTCTTTTCTTTTCTAGAACACGAGAATTGTGTACGACAAATCAATTTTGCCTTAGGGCTTAAAAGAAAAATTTTTATTTAATAAAATATAAATTAGAAAAATTTCCATATGGCAGCCCTTTGTAGGAGTTACTCGATTTGGTGCATTTTCTGCCAAGATATTTTTATATTATATATTTATACTAGGGGACCCCTGTGCAAATGCACAAAATGCAATATTAGTTTTTGTTAGTTGTTTACGTATACTTAGTTCTTTCAAGATTTCCATACCACCTTGCGGTAGAACATCTCAATTCGTTTTTTTTATAGAGATATCCCTGTTAGGCCTAATCCTCTCAATCAAAATAATAAAAAACACATACCTTCACTGTTTTTTCGAGAAATTCTACATTGATCATTGTAAAATTTCGCGGCAAATTATGTTTTCGGTGATAGCGCCATCTGAAACAATCCCTTGTCTAC
>QYTT01090734.1:31099-44304 GCA_006980735.1 Dasypogon diadema
GGGAGGATTAGGCCTACAGGGGACACCTTTGAAAAAATGCGCTTTGAAATTTAAGGTGCAAATTGAGGGAACATATAAAAACGTTATGTCACTCATATACCTTCAATTTGTGCAATTGCACAGCGATCTCATAGTATAGATAAATAATACACACAATGCAGCAGATTTGCCTTCACTTATGCGATACATCACCGGCACACACGTAGCGGTGTGCCGCTGCGATCATGTTCTCTCAAAAGGCAAATTTATCCTATATCGAAGGGACATCGTCATAGATGTCATCATATAAATAGAGGAAATATTTTAGAACAAACACATACCAAGCATAGAGGTGGAAATTGCATGGACGAGCCAGCCAAAAAGCTAACACCAAGCCAAGAAAAACATATTACGCGTGAAGTGCAAAATAAGCCTGCTATGAGTGCACCTAAGATTGCTGCAAGATTTAGTAACGATCTCAATAAAAGTATTAGTTCTGTCACTGTGGGAATAACGTTACATCGGGTAATACCATGAAGCTGGAATAGCAAGCCGAAAGCCATTAAAGCGACTTCATTTTAATTAAAGTACCTCAAATTAGCCAAAAATTATGTCAGATTTAATCTTGGTTTCTGAAATTGCATAATGTTCCCAGATGAGAGTAAATTCAATTTGTTTGTTTCCGATGGCTGCATATTCGTGCTGAGAAAGCCAGGATAAGAACTTAAATCCAAGAACTTATAGGAAACGGCGAAGCCTGGCGGTGGCGGAATAATGGTATGGAGCACTAGCTTAGCGATATTTGACGGAATTATGGATTGAACTGTATACTTTCAGATTTTAAAGGATACCTTAAAGGAGAGTACAACGAAAACGAGAATCGGAGAAAATTACTATTTTTAACAAGATAGCAATTCCAAGCACACAGCTCAAAAGATATGAATTTCAAGAAAATCTGCTGGGTAAGAAATACTCCACTGCTGCGGTGTGATTAGACAATTGCTTGATTCAAAATCTATAATAAGTGATGTAATAATGGATATATCTGCAAATATTTTCTACCTACAACGTCTCGGTCTTGCCAAATTCTTTCAATCGCCTTAATTTAAGTAGGAAGTTCTACGTTATCTAAGTTCACATTCTAAATTAGACTCAAAGCAAATTGGCCAATAAAAGTCGCCACTTTAAAAAATAGCAAAACCAACGTGATCCAATATTTAAACATATACCGCCATTACTAATGCCTAATAAAAGTTATTAACTTTAATTGGAACCACACCTTTCTACTGACTGCCTAATGCACTGCACTGTAATATCCGCAAGTGTATGGTTAAAATGTCTTGATTGCGGCATCACTCACATTACACGGTAAATTTACCGCGGTAAATAAAATCTGCCCCCGCTGAGTGTATTGCTAATACATTATGCACTAAATGCAAACAACCGAATGCATCCGCAAACAGTCGCCGAATGCATGTTTTATGGCAAAATGTAATTGATACTTCAATCGTACTGCACCGGGAATCATTCGTTGCAAGGTTTTGGGTTCCGGCAGCAAACACACGTGATTAAATGCAATCGCATATTCGCATCCTGCAGTTTGATTTATGGTTTCATCGGACTAATTAGAGGAAAACATCATTTACAACCCCTCCGATGTTGATGTCTAGTCTGCAACAAAACCGATACTGCCTTTGAGATTGAATAGCTAAAGGCAAAGTGAATCCCAGTTTAATGTCGTATTATATAAATCACAAGAATGTGCCTCTGCCTCAAATTAACATATCCGCAGGATCCTCGATTGTATCAACTTCTATCCCAGAAGAAGAGAAGGGAGATTCCTCTAATTACGTCTTATTTGCCATTCTTAATGACAAGAGCTCTTTTCGCTTTTTTTTGCAACCTCTCGAAAACAATTCACAGAGAGCACCTCCATTAGTGACCACGATAATTGCCCGAGGCTGGCTTCTGTAAATACGCACCCAAAGCCAAGGTGCACTTAGATACAGCAAATACTTCAAAAGTATCAGACCTCTGCAATGGGAATAGAATGAAGCTTTACAATTAATTCCACAATTGCACTTGTATTGTTGGGGAGTTCAAGTATCAAATTACATTGTTTTGAATTTTTGGACAGGAAATGTTGAGGTTGTAAAAAACTAGCCAGCCAAATCTTAGTTACTTTTTGGTACTTCACTACGATTTAAAGGAATTTAATATAAAGAATAGTGTGCTAATTTTTCGATTTGGGTAGATTAGAATTGAACAGTGTTCTGCTTTAGAGGTACTTGTTATTTGAACGAGGGCTCTTCTAAAAGGATTATGGATGTTCTCCTTATACGTACTCTCCATCCTTTAGGGAGTAGACTTGTTTATTCTTTTCTGTGGTTAGCGCTGGTATTACCTCAAAGACTTTGTGGAAGAATTACAAAAGTAACTATTATAATGGTTTATGGATTAATTTACTTTCCCATTACTAAACCATTATTAATTTATTTTAATTTTATTTTATTTCGATTATTTTGACTTTTGTCCTTCTGTTTTTATTCTTCAATTTTTATTTTTCTTTCTTGAAAACTTTTATTATTTTATTTATATCTAATTAAAACCTTTTTTATTTATTTTTATATCCTTTTATTTTGCATTAACTTTCAAATGAAAATTATTTTCTTCCGGCTCATTTTACAATAATTGGCACTACTTTTATAAACGTCCTTTAAAAGATATACTTCAGGCCAAAGTGTGAATCTATCAATAATGGTAAGTAAGAATGTGTGGCCTTTAGAAGGAGGCAATGGTCCTACCAATTCAAAGTGGATGTTACTAAATCTGGTTTCAGTTAAGGGAAATTCTCCCAATTGCGATTTTGCGATTTAACTTTTGAATCAGAATTAGGGTTTTGAATTAGATTCTCAGTAGCTCTAATTCATCTTCATTTAAAGCCGAAGGTCCATTCACGGCGGCAGACGCGGCAAATGCGGCAGAGTAGAATGCACAGGATTTAAATGGTGCAAGGCCCACTCATGACTTGAAGAATTTAACGCGACGCACACAATGCGCAAAGTAGACCAACTTTCTACTTTTTCACGCGTTGACAGCGTTGACAAATGTTTGAAATGCATTTTATACCATTGACACACTACACCATCATTATGACGAAAACCGTCAATATGACAAAAATGCCCATCATCAGTACGAAAGGATAATTACAAAAAATGGGCATCATTATCTCGAAATGACGAAAATGTGTCATCTATTGGAAAATAAAAAACCCCGTATTTGGCATTTTTTCTGTCAAAAAATTAAATGACATCAAGTTCGTTTTGCGTTTTTGATTTTGAACTTGAGAAGTTTGTCACTGAAGTGGCAATAATATCGTTCATATTTGAAACAAATGCAAAAATAATCAACCTATTTAAATTTAAAATATACTTCCACAGAAAACTTCATTTTCACAGTCAAGAAAATCATTGTCAAAACCTGTCAATAGAACCAATGACGAAAAGGTAATGTGTCACACTGTCATTTGCGTTTTCGTCATAATGATGGTGTAGTGTGTCAATGGTATTAACCCAAATATTTATTCATATCGTATACACATTTAAAGTTCCTACAAAACCCAGTAAACCTTGATACGTCAGTCTGAGGTAAATCAAAAGAAAATGGCAAAACCCCAAAAGACCCCAAACACTCCAAAGACTCCAAAAGCCGGAGGCAAAGACAAGGTTGGTTTGATGTATTTTAATATTTTTATGTGTGACGTATTAAACTGTATTTTAGAAAGCTGAAGCACATTCTAAAGTTAATTATGGAATATTCATCGTCAATTTTGACAAGAGTTTATGGGCCATTGCAAAAGAATTCAGGAAAGAACTTCAAGAATATGAGCGAAGAGCTGTTATAGGATTACCGAAAGATGATATCGTCAGGGAGATTTTAATTCAACAAGGTTCAGATAATTTAAATTAGAAATTTCCATCTAAAATCACATTCCATTTTCAGAAAAAGCGAAAAAGGACAACAAGAGCAAAGCTTCAGGTGGTAAAGGTAAAAAGGACAAAAAAGATGACAAAGGTGAAAAGGAAACAAAAGACAAAAAAGGAAAAAAAGACAAAGGCGGTCCAAAAACACCTGAAGTAGCTAAAGAGGAAGTTGAAAAGGAAGATATTAGGGTACCAGTGGTAGAAGAAGAAGAATTCAAGCCTATTGATATAAATACGTTTGTTCTTGACGAGAAAACTTTCGGCTTATTCAACTCTAAAGTAAAAGAGCACATCGACAAATCAGTCAAAAAGAGTGAGGCAATTGCACGTTCTATAAAATCTCGTGAAGAGTTCGACCTACTTAAATATTGGGAAGAAAAGGGTGATTCGATGCCTAAGCAGGAAGACGGCAAAAAAAACAAAGGCGATGACAAAAAAGGTAAAAAAGATGCAAAAGCATCTAGAGCCAGAGGTGGTGCTGAAAAACCAAAAATCAAAAAAGATGGTGGCAAGGATGAACAAAAGGGGAAAAAGAAAGAAGATAAAGTGAAAGAACAAGCGGATGATACAGGCTGTTTGTTGAAGGAAGTGAAGGAAGTAAAATTAGATGAAAAAGTTTGGTCGAAAATTCAACCTAGTGTTTACAATGATCCTATGAAATTCAAGGTATGGAATAGATCAAAAAATTTTCTATTTTTTCAAATAAATCAAAAATTTTTCATAAATTATAACAATTCAGAATAGTACAGTATATTTTTTGAAAGAATGACAATATTTTAGGTTAAAACTGATGAAGTAGTAGTCTTTAAATGAATCATAGATGCTCAGTGATGCCATACATTTTTTGTAATTTTTGGCTCAGGAGAAATAGCTGATCCCACAGAACTTTTTTCGCTCTCCGAATTATCTCTAGTCAGCAAAAAATTAAAAAGAAACCATTCAAGAAATTATGTACTACATCTTTGTTTTACATCTCCCTTCCAGCACGTTGGTTCCAGTGTCATCCTCACAATGCAACACTAATTAACGAAAGTTTCATTTCCGAACCTCGACGTATCCAAAACTTTCGCATCTGATGGCGTCTCAACCCGTCTTCTAAAATGTTGCGCCACTTCTTAGCTAAACCTCTAAGAAAAATGTTTTATTTCCCCTATCCGAATGGTCTTTTTTATTATCATCAAACTTTTCCCATACTCAATACGAGAGACCAAAAGTAGTTGCTTCGAATTTAGTTGAAGCTTTTGAGACCCTGTTGATGAAATACTTGCAGACCAATGATCTAATTCAATAATGCCAACATAGTTCTCCTACCAGCTCTTAACTGCCTGATGACTTACTTTACCAAATCTTGACAACATTTTCCATTGTCCATAAGTTTGGCGAATCGATAAGCGTTTCGAAGGCGTTCGACATAGGGCCTCACCGAATCCGTCTTTAGCTTATTGTAACAAAATGTGACGTCAGAAAATAAGCGTATGGTGAATTCTTTTCTACGCTCCAATGTGCTCACCACATCAGAATCTGTCATTTTCGTATTTTTTGTAGCCACTACACCGGAACCGATTCTGTCAGTATATTCCCTATTTTTCTACTACAAACGCAAATGGCCAGTGCAGTATTAGAAATAAGCAGATGTGAACGAGGGGCAGATACATTTCTTAATCCAAACAACTTAAAACCATGTTTAGCCATTTTTGATAATCTGAAAAATTATTTACAACTTTATCTGTGAACTTTCACAATATTTAATTTGGAATTTTCTAATATTAAATATTTTCTATGAACCCCAAAAATTTCCAAGTTTCCTCTTAAATAACTACTGAACTGGTTATGGGTACCATACTGATTCCTAACCTCAAACTGGAAGAACACAGACTCACTACCACCTAGATGCGTAACCAAGGATACCAAAGGATACATATTTCAAGAATTTAGGTGTAGTGATTCAGTTGACGTTTATGAGATACCAGTCTTCACCCTCTTTCCCCTTCAAAAATGCTTCACTTTCACATATTCATATACACGGTCATGCCCGTTCCTTAGTTCTTATTTCCATGTTCTTGACAAGCCAGGGCCCAGTTCGCGTATTTCGACGGCGACGTGTCGACCAACGACGTTTTAAAAACGATAACAAGAACGTTATGCCGACATTTGAGTTCACGCATTTCGACACGTCGTTTGTCGTTTTTGAAAAAGACCGCTGTCCTAAAAAACAATCCGCTGTGATTCAACACTAGTTAAAAAATTTTGACAGCAAAGTGTAAATAAGTGTTGAGATCTCTAAAAGGAAAAATAATAAAGCCTTAACGGTGAGTGTATTAAATGTCAATGTGTTTGTTCGCTAAAGGTTTTTTACAAGTGACCTGCCAGTCATTGTTCATGGCTTAGTACATTTTCACATGCGGTTGTACGCTTCATATATGACCTCCCGTTCCTATTCAGTTCACCATATTTTTGGGGAGCTCCTTGCATAGCAGATATATATGATATTCAATTATTCATATTTTCTTGGGTTTGATCAATTTCCATCCATTAAGGAAAGGAAGAAGCTATAATTATTATGTTATACCCTTAAGGAAGAAAAGAAAATAATGCGTTTGTAGTTGATTGTCCGCGGCTACTTATTCTTACATATTCGCAGCTGTCCTTCAAATCTGGCAGTCCTGCTATCCGCAACCTTTCGACGCACCCTTTAGATTTAATTTGCCGTCTCGTGAATATTCTGTTGACCTGTAGTAAACCCTGTCTACCATACATGGACCCGCCATTTTGAATCTCCAAAATTTAACTCCAGATTCGTAATTAGCGACCTCCAAAAACCCATATGGAACCATTTTCATGATGATCAAGAAACTCTTGTAAAAGTTAACATTTACTACCGCCATATTTGATCCGCCATATTGCAATCTTAAGCGCTGACGTTAAATTTGTAATCATCAGCCCAAAAACATCTTATCGGCCATATTGGATCCGCCATTTTGAATTTAAGAAATTCAACTCTGGATTCGCAATCAGCGACCTCGAAAATCTATATATGCATACTTTCATGACGATCGGAAAAACTTTTGAAAAAAATTTACATTTCCGGCTTTAAAAAATAAAACCTTCTCGTGGCAGCCCTCTGATTTTGTTAATTTTCTGCCAAGATATTTAGATTTTACTAAGGTACTTGCGTGCCGAATTGTATCCAACTACTTCGAAGCGTTCTTGTTTTAGAAGAAAAATATTGATTTTTTATTTGACATAGCTGGAGGTTTCATCTGGCAACCCAATGAAGGAGTTGTCCAAATTGGCCCCTTTACGAACTTGATCTTTCATTTTTAATAAAATATACGTGTACCAACTTTCAACTCTGAATTCGATTTCGATGCGTTATAAACGTTTGCTCAAAGCTATAGTACTCTACATCTAGGGTATAAAAACAAATGAAAAACACTTCCCTATTGAATTACTATATCTTTTAATATTTCAGTTTATTGAGGATCATCCGTCAAACAGTTTGGACGCATACATTGTCCTTCTAGGAAATTTTGGAAAGGAATTCTATTTTGATCTAATAAAGTAAAGCCAGATAGTAATTTCCCCATTTTTGTTATTACTTCTTTTCATTCATAGAAAAAAGCTTCCTCTACGTGCAATTTCCACCTTCCTACCGAAGTCTGCCATGACGCAACCAGATGAAGAAATCACTAATGAAACACTAATAAATCTTCAAGAAATAAAATTTTCGGAACTAACAAAAGATGTGGGTATTTTTGTAAATTTCATAAATCCCATATCTGAATGTGTAGCAAAAAGATTTAAAAAAGAAATATACGATGAACTTTCTTGGTATTTATACGATATAGAGAATATGAGGCGACAGCATACAAATTATTTAAACCACTACAAGGAGTTCGATGTCAGCGAAAAAGCGCCTTGCTTAGGTCCCATTAATATTCTGAAAGATTCAGGCTTACCTGAGAATGCACTGGATGACAACACTATTCCTATATATTTGGACACTCTCTTAGAACTTGTTCACGATAATTTGTTAGGTACTATGGATTTTGCGTTTGAAACTATGGAAGAAGGACGATCAGAACGATCTTCCGAACGGGAGGCGGAGAGGGAAGAGAAGATTTTTGTAACCTCTTATTGCAATAATAATGTCATTGAAGGGTCGAATACCCTATTGCAAAATACAATTGCCTCAGGAATTGATATTGAATACTATAACAGGTGCGTGGAGTTTCTTAAATTATCTGCTCCCCTTGAAAAGGTGTGGGAATTATACAGTGACAGTCAAATCTCTTACGAAAACATAAGAAGCAGTGTTTTCTTTCTGGACGCTGGCGATATGACTAATTATTGTGAGGCATTGTCATCAAATGTATTACGCCAAATATATAAAACTTTATCCGACAATTGTGATAGAAGAGATTTCTTATATAATTCATCACAAGACGATATCACGATGACATTCTACAATTCGAGATATAAGTTTTATGAAACGGAAGTAAACTCAGTGCTTTCCACAAAGGTTACTTTCAGGGACTATTGCCAATACGTAGCCCCACGAATAGAAGAGTGGACGAAAAACCAAGAAATTTTGTACAATAAAAAAATGAGGTATGAAAGAATTGAAAAGGAGTTTGAAATATCAGAACCGTTTGTTGAGGAGTCCGATTTCTTCCGGGTTTTATCTATTAAATATAATACGCTAAAAAAGCAGAAGTCACTCCCTATTGTTCCTACTAACATCGTTAGTAAGGGGAAAAAAGGTAAAACGGAGGAAAAAATTGACACTGGACGAAAAAAAGAAAAGGAAGAGAAAGGTCTAAAAGAAACAAAAATGAGTGTTAGTAAAGCTGAAGCTATTCAAAGGGAATCCAAAGACTCAAAAAACATATTCATTGGCTACAATTTGGGAGATTTTCAACAGGAATTCAAGTCTTACCAAGCCAATTATAGATCAAAATTCACATCACTGCGCCTTTCTAAAGATATTTGGGTTGACAGACATAGAAGTTTCCGTCTAAGAATGAATTGTACAGGAAATCACATCTTTTACAGCCGAGAGCTTCCAATGAACCATATTGCTGCAAAGCTAAGAATTGAAACAAAGAATTTGATGACTATTTCTTTTGTACATGCTCCACTGCCTCGAAACCCCAACGTTAACGAAGAAGAAATCCAAGAAATAAACGAAGAGCGAGAAAAGATATCGTATCCACAGGTAACTATAACTTGGCCGAGTGTTTTAAGGATCGAAAACATTTATGACGAAGAAACTGGGAACATAACAGAAATCCGACAATATTCCTGGCGCAAATCCATTAACGAAAAGTGGAGGTATATGTACTGTGATGGCACTGTCGTTATTGGGTACAATTCAGGAGCGATTCGAGTTTGCAGAGCCAACGGAATAATATACGAAACAAAATTACCTTTGGATGAAATTAATGAAGACTATGTGAATGTCCCTAAAACCAATGAAGACCTTAACTACAAGCAAGCCAAGTATCAAAATGAAATTGACTACATCAAGCGCTTTCATGAAATGTTGGACTGTGAGAATTTTATGATGACAACTTCGGAGGGATGCAATTTTGATATACAAAATGGGCAAATTGTCAGATCTTCTTTCCTTTTATCTCATTTTCATAAAATACTCAGATATTTTTCCTTAGATTGCCGAAAACCATAAGTTCTTGAACATAGAATGGTATGACTATGCAACGGAAGTTCGATACTCTTCAAGGGAAGATGGAGTTAAAACTTTGACCAATAGAAACTTTCTTGCTTGTTACTATCCAGATGGAACTCTTATTAAATCATACATAGGAACGCGTGCTCTTTATACATATCTATCTGAAGAAGATGGTAAGTACTTATAACATGTTTTCTTTTATTGTTATTGCTTTTTTCTTTACCGTTTGTATTTTCATGACTGAAATTATATTCTAAATATTACAAATTATTAACACTTCCATGTAACATATGGCAAGGATAAATACTAGATCCACGCCTATTTTCTATGTTCACAAATGCATCTCCGACTGATAGTCAACATCATTACCAGCTATGGCAACTCTCGCAGTGACCTAGCCAACTCTTGAGCTTATAATGTTGTAATACGCAACGCTCCCAGTCTTTTTGTCTTAGAGCATTCTACGAACCAAAGTTGAGGTTGGAAAAATCATTGGCTAATGAACCTATTGATCATGACTTTGTCGCGTCTTATTCATTGTATCGTGGGAAACCAGAACGACCTCGTGCTATCGTTAATTTCACTTCGAGCTTTTCTTTTCGTTTGTTAAATTTCAGGTATTTGTCAGTTATTAAATAAAAATCAAGCCTTGTTATAGCGGAATGATCTTGAACGTCCCACCGGGGTTCGTTCCATGCAGGTGTAGAACTGAGACTCAAGTAAGCCTCATGCCTCAAGCCAAATGGGAGACTAGTGGATGACCGAACGGTCCCTCACTCCCAAGAGGATCTCTCATAGACCTTTGCTAATCAGTTGCGAGATTCCGTGGCTGAGCCCCTGTGTGATTTAACCCTAATCTTAGGATTGACCCATCCGACCCAGCCGACCCAAGTGATTTCCAAACCTTGAGATGTTTGGAAGAGCATATGGCTACCAGCATGCTTGCTAGCGATCATTGTGGGGAGGCGAGGACGAAGTTCATTCAAAGAAAATAAAACACTTCTACTGCTTCTGAAGGCCATCGACAAAAGAGTGAATCGTGCCGCAAAGGAAGTAGGATACAATGGAGAGAAAGGAAGACGAGAAAAGAAAACAGATACACGGAATAAGGGGAAGGATTGCTGATGGAGCCAGACTAACCTACATGTCCAGTTCATTAATGAAGTAATGAACACATTTCCTATTGGAGATGTTAACAAAGCTGTATCGAGTTCAGCACCAATGAATTTTAGCACTGGGTTATCATTGGAAATTCGTAAATTACTCTTTAGTGCATTATTCTTTCATTGTTGCATTGAAAAAAATAAAAATGACAAAAATACGGTTCTATTTAAGTATTCTATTCTTATTGCCAATCTTCTTTGTTTCTTGTTCAGAGTTAAGGAAGAAACACAAATAAACAAGAAAACGGAAATTTTTCTAGCAGAATACCACCTGCTTTAAATTTTCATTAACACCCTCTGCTACCTTACCGTTTGCATTACCATATCCTTGATGCTAGTTATCTCTATTATTCTTCGATGAAATTATTTATTACCGTGTTCATTAATGGCTTGATTACCTACTGTCTACCTACCTGCCTACAGGGTAGAGGGGGCTGCTGCCTGGAATTCTATATATGCATTGGAAATGCCAGATGCAGATTTTATTTTTCATGCGCGCGTAATGTGAACATGAAGTTCTTCGTCAATCGTCACGCACGTAAATTTCAACCGCCATAACTGCTGTTATTAAGTAGATCTACGCAGAATGTAGAAAACTGCTCTGAACTTTGTAGATAGTCATAAGACCCATCTACCATATCCATATCCTAATTCTACAGTTCTACTATTGCACGTTTAGATGCTAGATGTGGATTCGATATGACTTCTGAATGGCTCGTGTAATAGATGCATATTCCGCATCTTTAGTAGAAAAAAAATTTTCCGAAAACTGCGATAACAAACCACCAATAATTGCCAATAATATTTAAACATCACTTAACATCTCCATTTCGCTATTATATTTTTTTAATTTGAATTATTAAATTCTTCAATGTAATTTATTGTATCTAATCAGACTTTATTTCAGGGTCAGAATCGTTTATAATACTCATTGAAGGCGAGCATACCGTGAGTGCCATGGAAGTGACAAAATCAGTACTAAAAGAAGTAAGTAAGAAAATTTACTTATCCAGAACATTTAAAAAGTCCCCTTACAGCTAGTAAATATTGCGAGTGACGAGTTGTTCGTTTACACCGATATGAGCTACTACATTCAGCACGAATGCTATGCCAGCGTGCAGTTTGATAAGACTGACTCCTTTAGAGACAGAGTTATCATTTATTCACCGGGTGATGTGGTATTATCCCTTTTTGATAGAACCGTTTCCATTGGTTTGAGTGGAGGTCTTTCTGTCGAATGCAACGAAAATGAATGCATTATACGGAGACAAACGATGGCAGCAGTACGGAATAGTGTCGACACCACCGACTACGAATACGAAAGGTATGTATGTGTTACATATGTGGATTGCATTGACACCGTGGGTATTGTATGCAAATTGAAAGTTGTCAAGTGGAAAAGTGGAAGTTCTTCACTTAAGCGAGTGAATTGTGTTTTAATGGGATCACAGAGTTTAACATAATAAAGCTGCCAGACTGAAAGAAATGCAGCTTATAAAAAGCTTGGGTTCATCAGAATGCAATTTTTATGCTTTTTCACATTTTATTACGAAGAAATTCTATGCAATAGCAATCATTGATGTTAATGTCAACTTACCCATCAACGTAGGAGGAGAAAACTAGCTCACATTTAGGTATATGTTGATTAAAACTTCATTGAGTATTTTATTACCTCTCTTGTTCAATTTTCTGCTCCGTATGCTACTATTTAAATACTTTGTTTAAAAGCTGTTTTTGAGACCCCGGATTATTATTTTATGCTTCTTCAAAGTCTTTAAAGAAGGTCTAGGTCTTCTATGTGAGTACCATTGTATCAAAACGAAAGGAAATGTCCACTATAATTCATTTCCAATTCTTAATTATTGTTTATTTCGAAGCGCCCAACTGTAAAATGATGTCTGCATCATCATTTTAACTAAAGGGTGTTACAATAAGACGGATCGATGTTAAGCGTTAATTAAAAATCAATAATGTACAAAAATGAAGATTTCTTTAATGAAACATGTTATTTAGTCCATTACAATTAAGTGTGAATGATAATGTCCGCCAAATGTCCAACACGGCTCCGGTGGCACATGTCGATCCGCATATCAAAATTTTTTATAACATTTCGGCATAATTGCTCCTCAATTTCATCAATGCGCCGTGTAATCTCGTCTTTGAGTTGATGGATTGTGGTTGGCTTGTTGATAGACTTTAGTCTTCAGATGGCCCCAAAGAAAGAAGTCTAACGGTGTCAAATCGGGAGATGTCACTGTTTCGGGAGATTATGCACCCGGAAAACTTTTCATGCAGGAGAGTCATTATGTCGTGGGCTGTGTGGCATGTGGTAACATTGCGTGGTAGCGCTCGCCATTCACTGTGACCGAATTCCTAACATCATTTAAA